>CAKAOI010046924.1:8915-53631 GCA_916701655.1 Sebastiscus albofasciatus
TATGTGTGTGTGT
Organism: Sebastiscus albofasciatus; assembly: GCA_916701655.1. Taxonomy (NCBI): domain Eukaryota; kingdom Metazoa; phylum Chordata; class Actinopteri; order Perciformes; family Sebastidae; genus Sebastiscus; species Sebastiscus albofasciatus. The sequence continues at coordinate 8,929 of CAKAOI010046924.1, forward strand.
TATATTGGTTGAAATGGTCTTTATACCCCAACAGCGATCCATTACTGATGAGCTCTGTAAAAGGAGCGGAAAAGAGCTGTCATCTGTAGCTGCTGTATTCCTGTAAAAACGTCTAACAATCACGGTCTCGCGGTCCACTTGGAAAGAACCAATCTGATGCCTCCCCGCCTCCCTGCTCGTACTCAACCCTTAGCGTGCACCAGCCTAAACTCAAAGCGTCGCCGCCGCACAGGCTACTTCCCCAAACAAGAGAGGAGGGAAGAGTTAATCATGCCCACGTGTGTGTTGACTCAGCACAGATAACATTAAATGAGAAAAGTCGATCTACAGGAGAATACATATTTGAAAACAATACAAAATGCCTGAGAGCCTTACTGAATTATATTCCATTATATTTTAATACTTTGAATCGTAACCTGCCATCTGAATTTTGAGTTTTCCTTCACATGAAGAAAGACATTTCCACCATAAATTGGTGCATAAAAAATGACCAGAATGCAGGAAATGAAGTGGTTGAGGCTCTCCGCAAGTAACACGTATTGCGTCATCCTCACATCACCCTCCTACTTGAAACACATTCACACTGCTGTGGTGTGACCTCTAGCACTCACTGGATCGGTTCCCAGCCAAGTGTGAGGCGGCTGGGGTGAGGATCAGTACCTCTAAATCTGAGGCTATGGTTCTCAGCAGGAAACCGATGGATTGTCTACTACTGTTAGGGAATGATTCCTTTCCCCAAGTGAAGTGAGTTCAAGTACCTCGGGGTCTTGTTGGCGAGTGAGGAGACAATGGAACGTGAGATTGGCTGGAGAATCGGCGCAGCGGGGGCGGTATTGCATTCACTTTACCGCACTGTTGTGACGAAAAGATCTACCGGTCAGTCTTTGTTCCTACTCTCACCTATGGTCTTGAGGGCTGGGTCATGACCCAAAGAACTAGACCGCGGGTACAAGCGGCTGAAATGGGTTTCCTCAGGAGGGTGGCTGGCATCTCCTTTAGAGATAGGGTGAGAAGCTCAGTCATCCGTGAGGGACTCGGAGTAGAGCCGCTACTCCTTTGCGTTGAAAGGAGCCAGCTGAGGTGGTTCGGGCATCTGGTAAGGATGCCCCTCCCATCCTTACGCCTGGAGGCATCCAGGCGTTCCAGGCGCATCCAGGCACAACCAGGCATGACCAGCTGGGAGGAGACCATGGGGAAGACCCAGGACTAGGTGGAGAGATTATATATCCACACTGGCCTGGGAATGCCTCGGGATCCCCCAGTCAGAGCTGGTTAATGTGGCACGGGAAAGGGAAGTTTGGGATCCTGCTGGAGCTGTTGACCCCGCGACCCGACCCTGATAAGAGGTTGAAGATGAGAAATGAGATGAGAGATGAGATGAGAGATGAGATCAGACTGCTATGGTGACAGTTCTTCTTTAAATGTTTCTAATACGATCAGTTCTGTGACGCACACATATATTCTTCAGTCCGTGAGCAGTATGAGGACACAAACTTTAACTTCTCTTTCTCCACAGTAAGCTGAACTGTAAACTAACACACTCAGAACTTCATCACAAACCAAATCAGCCATGCATGAAACAAGTTTACTGGTAGCCTACCGGAGCAGGAGCTCACAGTCAGTGCACGCTGGATTTGAACCACACTGAAGTTAACTGTACCGCCCAACATCCTTTATTTTTTTTCTTTTCCTTTCGATGTCAGCGGACCGAGCCCCTTTTTCATTGTGTCATTGTCTTCTCCTGCAGCTCCTCAGATGATGAAGATAAAGAGGATGAGCGGGTGGACAGCAACGACCCAGAGGAGATGTTCCAGAACATTCAGTATCAGAAGGAGATCATCGCCAACATTCGGACCAGACCCTGGCCAATGAGACGCAAGCTCAAAGTCCTAAAGTACCCCGGAGTCTGATTGTTCCCTCTGATAGTTTAACTCTCTCCCTCCTCTTCACCTCTTAAACACACACATCAACACACACTCTGTATATCTGAGAAAGGCTACTCTTCCTAATGAAAGTGTGATATGGTTATATGGTCATTTTGGATGAATATTGAAAAAGTAAAAAGGTCCTATCTCACACTCACAGTTACGATGGTAGTGGCTAGAAGGGAGCCAGCAAACTGGGGAAACTCTTGCGAGATGGTTAAGGTTAGGCATTGATCTCGAGTAGTTAAGGTTAGGATAGGTCGTCGGACAGTGAGGCTTGCGAGAGTTCTTGCAAGTTTTTTGCAGATCTCAGATCAGATTTCGCTCTTTGCAGCAGATGGACAGCAGATCTCAGATCAGCATTTACTGCTTGTTTTCCTCCGGTATGTGAAATCTTGCAGATGCCGTAAGGAGCACCGGAGGACACAGAGGAACATGATTTTTTTCAGGTTACCTGTTTCATGTACTACTGTCACGATATAGCGACCGTTTTATAAAAATAACTTTTTTTAATCATATTTGCTCATATCTCGCCTACTGATGCTTTAATAGTACATGAATGTGGTTTTGAGGAGACCGGGTTGGTTATAGAGCCTCTGCTGCTGCATCCCAACTCTGTTTACAACTTGGAAGCCCACCGAAGAATTGGTTTTGTACTGATTGATTGACTCATTTGTTTGTTCCTCCTATTTAACTAATTACTCCCACTGACAGTCACAGGGTCTGTACATAGATTAGGCAGAAGATGCATAAACATATACATGTATGGGACTTTGTTATTTCTTTTCCTTTTCCTCTCTATTCTTTGATTTTCAAAACAACATAACCGTTCACTACCGTTTACGTTGTTACCATTTACCACAGACACTTCTGTGGTAAATGGTTCAACATATGTGAACATTCTGCCAAGTGTCCAAATGCCACATGAACCTTGTGAATGTCCACATGTCTAAAGAAGCTCATTCCTAAGTGTTGTGATCAGACACAAAACTGTGAAGGCTGTGTGCTTCCATCTGACTGGATGTAATTAGAGCAGCAGATAGCGTAACAGGCCGAGCCAGAGAAAACTAGAGTAGATAGAGAGCTTGGAAGATGTGCTGAGTATGTGCCATGGATAACAGGTTATATGGGCAGTTTGTTATTACCGCGGAGGTTTTATTACCATCATCAGGGATGGGATGCAAGTCTGCGCTTTTACACCCTCTTTAATCTCAGGCTGAATGTCTGCGATTACTCCCACTGCAATAACCGCTCGTATTTCACATCACAAATCAGTGATTTTTTTAACCTAGATTTTTTTACTTTGAATTTTACTCTGAATTTTCAATATAACTTCATCCCTCACCCTGACAAAATATAACATAAAAATATAAATAATAATTGTATTCCAAAATTGTAAAAACTACAGTTGCTTTCCATTGGAGAGTGTGTAAAGTGCATGTTGAGTGTCGTAATTGATTAGTACGTGGCTCATAGCCCTTTGAATTGTGCTGTGACAGGATGAGCTGGTTTCTTATCTTATGGACTGTAAAGCTACAGAATCACTTTAGACAGTTTATTTTAATGGGACCAGTCTGCTGTGACTGGTTTTAGAAGAGTCTGGGTTTTTGTACTGGTTTGCACTATGATTTAAAAATGCGTTGTTACGCTGTATACGTTGTTACGCTGTATACGTTGTTACGTTGCGTTGAAACATCAAACCATGATCGTTTTTCTAACCATAACCAAGTAGTTTTGTTATCTAAACCTAACCAATGGTTTTCGTTCGTATGGGTTATTCTGATCTCTCGCTCATCCATTATCATTTTATCAGGAAATCTCAGAATGTGCAACATCTAATCATTTGTTTTTAAAAATGTGTTTATAATACTTAAAACTCCCTTACCTCAGATGAGTGTATTGGAGCAAAACACACAATATTTCCCTAAAAAATACAATTTTTTGTTGAAATCTGATTGGCTCAGTCATTTTCATCGTGAACGTGATGAACTGTGACTAGTGTTCCAGCTCAATAGGCTTTTCTGGACGGTCTTGTTTTGATTCTGGTCAGTGGTGACATGCTTATACATACTGAGGAGGCAGGTGTCAGCAAGACATCTTAAAGTGTCTTGAAGGTCTTCAGCACCATCAGATTTTCTTTATACCACAAAAACTGTATTAGTGTTAAAATTACTGCCAAAGGTTTTCGGCTCACGCCCTCCAGCCGCTCGCATTAGAAGGCCTCTCCAGCTCAACATCCCGGGTTGAATTTCAGTATGTCCCTGAGCGGAGTAGTGGTAGAAATGTATATTTAAACAATTAGAAATATTTGAGTAAAGAACACAACAAGTCTATTCAGTATGTGAGTAAATGTACTGAGTTTACTTCCACTTGTGTGTCTTTGTGTCCCAGGCAGGCCAGAGAGATCGTTCTGAAGTATGAGGGCCGACTCACCAGAACCAGAGGTTACCAGACTGCAGGAGCTGATGTATGTGCACACCAACCGTTTACTGTCATTTACACTCACAGCATTGTTCTTCAACATGTAGTAACACTGGGCCTCCATCGCTAATGTGTTCGAAGATATGTTCTTACTTTGCCTACAAAATAAGTGCACACGCAAAATTACTGTCAGATTCATTTCATTTATAACGTTGACATTCAAATTCTAAATCAACATTTGAAATTTTTTTTTGGTTGCAGGTCTATTCATTCTGTTAAAACACGGTATTTCTGCACAGTTGCAGATAAAGATCAGGCTGCACTAATATCATTAGTATTATAAATATTTTTAAAAAATATGACGACATACAGTTAATTTACTGACATGTCAAAACTTAACCAAGTATTTAAAATGTACTTATACTAACCACGATCTTTTCCTAAACCTAACTTAGTAGTTTTGTTGCTTAAACACTGCAGAGGCTTGCTAAGTTACACCGATCGCTCAACCTGTTCACATGAAAAGGCGCATAAATGCCACGATAATGCGCGAGGCGTTTTGTGTGCTGTAAGTATTATTTTAAGCCCAACCATGACGTTTTCCCTTACCCTAACTAAGTGGTTTTCTTGCGTAAACCTAACTGTGGACGTTTGCGTGGCGTACAAATGGCACTCGAAAAGCAGCGTACAAATGACATGCAAAAATGCGTACTCACGACACACAGAATGTCCATGTAATGTCGTGGTATTTATACGCCTTCCCGTGTAGACCGGGTTGGACGACTCGTGTTGCTGGACATTCTTAGAGACCGTGCGATTAATAACCATATTACTTTTTGTAAGATATCAAATGAACCGTTGTATGAGGATACCATGTCTTTAGGTCCATTGAGCATGGTGGTTATGCCCTGCCGAGGGGTGGACGAGGCACAACATGAAATGATCCCATCTTTCCCAAATCTCCAGCAACCACAGAGACAGATTGTGGAATATAAGAACTTGTGTGTTTATTTATGACGTTGCAAAGGTGCCACAGAAAAGTGAAATTCAAAACAACAAAGATGGCTCTGCTCTGGCTGACTTGACATCCTCCATCCTCCAGGTTGTCACTGTGGGCAGATTCAGTGAAATGTGTGCTCGACACCGTACAGCCACAACTCCATTTACTCTGTTGACTGTATGCTGAGAGGAGCTTCTTTCTGTTATTTCACTGCACTGCAGTAACTTGACGATCAGAGCCAGAATAATAAAACATGTTGGATTTTCATTTGTGCAGGCTGCTGAGTTCGGATTTTAACAAAGCTTTTTTTCCTCCCGCGAGCTGAACACGCACACGCTGTAGATAACTTTATCTTATTTATCTCTGTGTATTAAAATGCACTCATATACGGAGAGGAAGAGAGCTATGCAGCTGTAGCACAGCAGCATGAGTGAATTTATAGCCTGTTGTAATAGCTCAGTTTAATTAAAATGTTCAGGCTGCTCAGGCTCCATTAGAATAAATTGACTTTTAGTGAGCAGTCTGATGATGAGTTATTAATTTTATAGTTTGGATCCCAGTTAATTGAAAATCAGAATTATTGGTCCAGCTGACCTTATCTTGATTAATACTCATCTCAGTTTTGATTTTATTTTTCATCACATCACACAATGTGAAGAGCTTCGCATAGTCACATTGTTCCCGTTCCTATGTGGACAACATGGATATGTGCTACAAAATGATATCCTGAGTAAAGCAAACTATGTGAGAATGTGTTTGAACACTTATAATGTATCAGCAATGTAATAACATAAAGTTAAAGTAATGTCATCTGAGACAGCTGTTGTGATTGTAGACCAGAGACTGTCCTCTCCAGAAACTAAAAATGACTACTACTATTACTGTATGCCTCAGAGGTATTATAGTTACACCTCTGTTCCAAGCCAACTGTCAATGTTGGTTTCTTTTATCCATAACCACAAACTTTTGCCCAACCTCTTAGTTTTTGTGCCTAAATTTAACACAACCTCATTCATAGAAAACTTTAGAGCAGGGGTCTGCAACCTGCGGCTCCGGAGCCACATGCGGCTCTTTAGCTCCTCTCCAGTGGCTCCCTGGGGATTTAAAACCAAAAAAAATAGTGGAAATAAATAACTATTTTTGTTTACATTTTTATTTATCATTGTTGTAGGTCTATGGTACGACGGTACGACGGCATATTAGGGCCACATTGAGGAAGAAAAATAAATCGGAGATTTGGAGAATAAAGTCATAATATTACGAGAATAAAGTCATAATATTATAAAGTGGTAATTTTACGTGTTATTTTCTTTTTTTTTCGTAAAGTTATGACTTTATTCTCGTAATATTCAAACTTTTTTTTCTCGTAAACTTATGACTTTAATCTTGAAATATTAGGACTTTTTTCTCGTAATATTCTGACTTTATTCTGGAAATCTTTTCCCTCAATGTGGCCCCAATACTCTGTAGTACATTTGCTCTCTGGCCCTCACTGCATTAGACTTATATACTATATACTTAGACTATAAACTGTGTTACCTTCATCACAATGCTGAAATGTTTTGCGGACAGATTTTTTTTTTTCGTTGCCTAAAATGGCTCTTTTGATAGTAAGGGTTGCTGACCCCTGCACTAGGGGATTGAAAATGAATGACACATATGAGAAAACTAATACCAGAATAACACATCCGGCTACATCGATCCACAACCGCAGATCTGAGTGTATAGAGCACCAGATCAGAGAAGGCTCATATGTGTTATTTTGAAAGGCAATGACTAATTAAGTATTTTGTCATTAACTTTGGAGGATTTAATACAAAGTTATTATGGAAGACACGACACAGCTCTACAAAAACAAATGTTATTAATCTCTGTCAACATGGCTTCTATCTCATGGGAAGGCGTATAAATAGCATGACATAAGGAGGTCTATTCAGCGTATCATATTCTCATAGTCTTGTTTATTTTATAAATTAATTGATTTAATAATTAATACAATAACAAGCAACCAGAGGCCTGTACTACGAAGTGAGTTCAACATACCCAGAGTATCTTCTCGTTACCTGGCTTCACTAACCCTAACAAACGAGGTCACGCTAAGCGGTCCTATGACGGTGGTTATCAACTCTGTAAATCAACCCAGGATTTCTCAGTCTGGCTGTGAGCGCATTCACGTGAACAGGGTGGTGTTTGCAGCATCTGACCAATCACAGACATGAACAAGTCATTTTACAAAGGAAGAGCAAACTATATTAGACCATTACGAAGAAGTATTTTTTATTTCAGCCTTCTTTCAGCTCTGTCCATCTCCAGTGGTGTGAAACGGACTCAAGACCAAGTAAAAAAAATAAATATAAAAACATAATTCAAAGTGGTAAACACCCACAGAATAAATCCAGCTGTCCTTCCTGCATCTGTCAGTTTAAACTGTGTTGTTTTCAGTCTGGATTATGACTTAAACTTCTTCATATATGTGTGTAATATTACCATACGATCCGCGCACTCAGCTCTGATTGGTCAGAAGCGGTGCTTTTATACAAGTTGATCTCTTATCTGGAACATAACCTACTCCTGAGCAGGTTAGCTGTTCAGCATCAGTTACCATGATGATCTACCCCGGTAAGAAGAACCACCTTCGTAGGACGGAAACCTGAAGTTACCTCACTATAACGCCAAATCCTGCCTCGTAGTACAGGCCTCTGGTGGCTTTATAACAATATAATAGATATAGAAAATCTACATTTTTAATTCCAATAAGCAACTACGATCATCTTCAGTTTCTCATGTTTATAACAAACCACATGTCATGAAAACATTCAGAATCAAGTAACAGTCGTTTCTAGCGGATCTTGCCTCTCCAACGTGGCAGACGTGACATACAGCAGCCTGTGGGGTGTGATCGCGTTCAAAGGGACCACTCATAAGAGGGCCAGTGCCTCCGTTGGTTTCCACCCCCAAATTGTCAAAAGTCAGGTCGATTCGCACGAGCAGAACTGAACTTGTGACCTGTGTGAGCGTGAATACCTTCCAGCGCTCGCCAAGCAGCCGCTCTCTCGCGTGCGGTGGCCGCTCTGTGCACTTGCTGCTTAGTTCTATAATCGCAGGTCTATATAGTTATAGATGTAGTTTTATATGTACAACTCTTGGTTGTTGAATTGGTGTGCAAGGACTTATATTGTGCAAGTGACATTTAATATCTGCGCGTGTGAATAATATAATTTGCTCGTGAGCATGTTTCATCACACTCGCGACGTACGACATAAATCTGACGCCAATCCATCCACTTCCTCTCATACCCGCCGTAAGCAGTCTTTCTCAGTTTTTATTCTACGTCACTAGCCCTGAGCGTAGCATATTTACTCGAATACGTTTGCATTGCAGTCAATACAGACCACATGGCTTACAAATGACTCGCCAAAAGAAAAACCTGCATTCTTATTTACCGTGTCATTCGTATGCCATTTACTTCGGCTGGGCTACTTTTAACATTGCTGCATGCTCATATAGCTATTAGATATGATTCACGGAATAGATGTGATTTTATGTTCTTCTCAATTATGCACTTGTACACTGTTTTAGTTTTCTAGTGTTTTAAATCACCTACGGTAGTTTACCATGTAAAGTGTTTGCATATCTTGAAAAGCCCTCTTAAAATGTAATGTATTATCATTATTATTACTATGAATTGTTTCCTTCATCCAAACTGATCAGATATGAACAGCAAAAGAGTTTATCTCAAACTATTACTAGATGGTTAAATATATTCACAGTATACCACATTATTACTTCCCATTGTGGAGGTGTGTGTCAGTCAGAGGTTTAATTACAGCCCGGTTTCTCCTCCTGTAGCTGCTGAAGAAACTTTCCCGTGTGCTTTACAACATCGTGGTTCTGTTCATTCCCTGGGAAGTGAGGATCAAGAAAATTGAAAGTGAGACTTCTGTTTGCTCTACAGAATTAATCAAAGTATTTATAATCACTGGATAATGTCCTAAATGCTATCATTTCTTTTGTTTAATATCTGTTACTGTTACTATCTCTTTCTTGTTGAGGTCACTTTGGGTCGGGCGTGGCCTCCTACTTTATCTTCCTCCGCTGGTTGTTCGGGATCAACATCGTCCTCACCATCATGACTGGAGCCTTCATCGTCCTACCAGAGGTCAGCAAGTCTCTGACACTCTATACTATACAAACAGTACTGCATATCAGATGGGAATCGTAGGCTTAACAGGGATTTATGATTTACTGTGAAAAAATTTCACTTTTTGAAAAAGCAGGGCCCTCCAAAGAATCGTTAGTTTTCCATAGACCCTTTTTGTGTCGACGTCATGATTACGTCACGGTGTTAGCTGGTGGCAAAACAAAGGAAAGACTGGAGGCTAACACTGGCAGAGGGCTAAAGTTACACAATGTCATCTTGTAGTGCCAGAATCCAGATATCACAGACATTTGAGATGACAAACTGTTATTCGAGGCTCTAGCGAGCTAAAATATCGGTGAAACGTTTCAGACATGGAGTGTAAATGTTGCTAATATTTAGCCTTCTGCTCACCGCAGCCGTGAGCCGTTGTCTGAGGTTAGCAGGAGGCCAAACTATTAGCAACCCCTTCGCTCCGTCTCTGAAAAGCTTCGCCGACATTGTACGACTCTCTTTTTGACTGACTTTACTGAGCGATAGTTAACTATATTTTTTTATTTATACGCCCTCAACTTATCTTGACAGCGTTGCCGTTGGCCACCAGCCCGCTGGTCGGACGGCTAGCTACTTAGCTAGCTTAGCTTGCTAATTCCACCACGCTGTCACGCAACACAGAAAATGAGGTGAACAAAGTTGTCCCTCATCTGGTGATAGTACTGTGCTTTCCTACGCGAGTATGTGGATGAAGCATTAAATTGTTAATTCATTTAGCGACTGGCAGTTAGCTAGCTACCTTGCTAATTCCACCATAGTACATAAAATGAGCCCAACAGGGGACAGCGCTGGGTCACGGTTCCTCTGCCTCGCTCCTCACCGCTAGGAGGCTACTTCACCGGGAGGAGAGCTGACGTTAGCTCGCTAGAAAAAAGTAAAACAGTATGGACATGGAATTAGCAGCAATGGCTAAATGAATTATTATTATACTCTCTATTTTTGAATACAGATTTGTTAAATAAATGCCGATTACAGCCACTGAATGAATGAACCGGGCCAATGCAGCAGCTCTGCTGATGGACACACCGCCCCCAATTCTAAATAATATGAATACATATAAATTATATCGGATGATGCTTTATAACGTTGCCTGGACACCAGGGTAGCCTATAGCAACGCATGGCCATGTGTGTTGCCGATTCCCCCAAACAGCCTTACCAAGGAGTGTAGTGTTAAATATGTAAACACATGTCAAATTCAAGTCTGTAAATCTGATGTGTGGACAACCCGTTCTCACTTCTAACTCGTCAAATACCGCCGTTTGATCAACGCCCCTTGGCATCGGAAACCAACGCACAGAGGCACCCTTTAGCAATAGGCTATGTGATGAATCAGGCTTTCAGCTAACTCCAATGTAAACCCATCCGTGGTGTTATTCGGTGGTCGGAGCAAGTGGCGTAGTATTAATAGAGCGAGAGACCGTTCAAGGTGGGCAGGAGGAGCAGAGGCTGGATCAAACAAACACAAGACTTCCAACCAGGAGACTGGTGTTCGTGTCCCGCGTGAAACTAAAAGTAACTTTGGACTTATTTTGTCACATCAGTCTTAAGTCACGTGACTCATCGGTATCGTCAGTCCCGTGAGTCCCGTGAGTCACCCAACGTCAACCACAACCGTTTCCTAACTCTAACTAACTGGTTGTGTTGCCTAAACTTAACTTCCTGTGAAAATGAAAGTTTATTTTGAAAGGACACTATGTGTGCAACAAGCATACCTTGACCCGCCGTCCCTGGTCCATCCAAAAGTAACGCAAGAGGGTAGGCTACCCCGTGCGTCGATCTCCAATGGTGAGGGGCACTGACCAAGCGGCGGCATTTGATGAGTTGGGATTAGGGATGCTAATTTTGAAAAATGTTCTTAACCGATAACCGACCCTAGCTAACCGATTATTAACCGTTAACTGACAAGATTTGTGCCTTGCGTGCAGCGGTGCTCCAGCTGTAGAAGCACAACAGATATTGGTTGACGGGAGTCTCCAGTTCACCGTCCGGGAGCGTTAACTTAGCAGCTACGATGCTGCGTGTAGTGTCGCAGACATGCAGCCACTTTCCCAGTAAAAGTCTCCACCACACATTTAGTTTAGTTTAGTGTGTCTGCCCGGCGGAACTTTAGCGAGTGTGTGTATTTGTGCTACGTTAGCAGCTGTAGCATTGCCGGAGGCTTTATGCTCACTGCCGCCACACACATAGTCTGCGTAACTTTAGCGAGTTTCCAACAGACCGGTGAGTGTGAGGTTGTTGGTGGTGTTCTAGCTGTGAACGTAGGTGTAGCAGTGTGTGTACAGTTTATTTGTCAGTGAATAAATGCTACGAAACTACAACTCCTCCGCTCCGCTCAAGCGAGCTGTCCTGTTCTTTTAATACATCCATGGAGAGACCGGAGCCGACTTCCTGTATCCTGCAACTCAGGCTCCGCCCCTTAAGGTAGGCTGTTAAGGTGGACCAGCTTTTCTCCTGAAAGTGACGAGCTGCTCGTCTGAGCTGCTCAGCTTTTTAAATTAATTATTAACATTTCTTTTAACTGTTTTAACTGATAGTGTTAATCGGTTGAAATGCTTAATGTCAGTTAACGGTTAAACGGTTAATTATTGACATCCCTAGTTGGGAGTGAGGATGTGTTGGTGTGGAAGATACAGAAATAAAGTAGAAATCTGAGGCAAGGGGAAAAGATTGAAAGGCCATCCGCTGCTCTCCCAAAAAGTCCACAAACATTCCCCTTTTGTCAGCTGATGAATGAATGAATGAACTGACACTCCTTTAAAAAGCTCTACTATAACTTTCTTTAATTCAAATGTATCTTATTAAAAACTCCAAATATATCTAACTAATGGTAAAACTAATTGCTTAGTGTTATTACTCAATTTTTTGGTCACTCAAGTGCTAATTAAAAAACACACACACCCTCAAGTTGGATCACAACTGATTTATCTTAAATGTAGAATTTTCTGGCCTATTTCTTAAAATACAAACCCCTTGCATCATTATTTATGTTATATTGTATATTTAATCCTTAGATTCTGTGTTGGCTTCTCTGTTTAGTTCATATATTCATGATCGGAGGATCCTTTATGGTGGAGCTTGTAGCCTGGTGATTCTCCAGCAGCTTCGGTTTCAACCAGTTAAAGCACAAACTGTAGACCGGAACAAACGACAGGAAAACATTGCCGCTGGATTTATGTTTGTCACTGACATGCAGACACAAGCAATTTCCTCAGACATTACTCATCCTATCATTCCCAATGCCTAATCTTATCCCCCCATTTATTTCTTCTACGTCTCCTTATTGGGACTAACCCACCACATCCCTCCTTTATCTCACCTCTGCTCAGTGAGTAATATCATCCGACATGAAGCCTTGTGGATGTTCTGTCAGATTTGATGTCCGTGTTTGTTTCGTGCTGTGAATTATGTTACCGAGGCTGGAGAAGATGGTTGTTTGTGTAATCTATACACAGAAATGTGAAAACAGTCGATGGGTTATTGGGAAGTTATTATTGATGAATGACAGTTTATCCTTCTGCCCAGCAGTTATGTGTAGCGTCATGGGTTGCCAGTAGGGCTGTCAATCAATTATTAAAATAGTCAATCGCAAATTAATCACACATTTGTTATCTGTTCATAATGTACCTTATAGGGAAATTTGTGAAGTATTTAACACTCTTATCAACATAGGAGTGGGCAAATATGCTGCTTTATGCAAATGTATGTATATATTTATTATTGTAAATCAATTAACAACACAAAATAATGACAGATATCATCCAGAAACCCTCACAGGTACTGCATTTAGCATAAAGAATATGCTGAAATCATAACATGGCAAACTGCAGCCCAACAGGCAACAACAGCTGTCAGTGTGTCAGTGTGCTGACTTGACTATGACTTGCCCCAAACTGCATGTGATTATCATAAAGTGGGCATGTCTGTAAAGGGGAGACTCGTGGGTACCCATAGAACCCATTTTCATTCACATATCTGGAGGTCAGAGGTCAAGGGACCTCTTTGAAAATGACTGTGCTAGTTTTTCCTCGCCAAAATGTAGCGTAAGTTTATTTAGCCTCTTTTGCGACAAGCTATGACATGGTTGGTACCGATGGATTCCTTAGGTTTTTCAGTTTAAAAAAAACTGAGCCAACCTAAAAATCGTAAGTTGTGTTAATGCGTTAAATAAATTAGTGGCATTGAAACGAATTTGCATTATTATCATGTTAACTTTGATAGCCCTATTTGCCAGATACAGTCAGTTAAGTGTTTAGAGGTGTTGGTAGGACAGGATCAAGCTAGATGTTTCCTCCTGCCTCCAGTCTTTATGCTAAACTAGGCCAGGCCACAGCCTGACTCCAGCTCTGTATTTACACATACACAGATTGATATCACTCCTCTCATCTCAGGCTCAGATAGAACTGTTGAACTATTCCTTTATTTAGCATGTAGCTACTGACATAACTGGGCTATAGTGCCATCAATAACTAGAATGGCACTCGGAGATCGCAGACCTCCGCCCCCCTCTCCGTGCAGCTTGCGTCATCATCTACGTGTATTTTTATTTATGTTGAGATCAGCTGTACATAGCAAAGCATCGTAAAACACTTCAAACTGGACAGAAACAAAATAAATCTCACCTAAACCGTCGTCGTTACTCTTTCCAACAATCGCCAAGTGTGCTTTGGTCCAACTCAACTGTGATTTCAGAGTTTAATGTGAAAAAACGTCAAATCTAGTTGTCCCCCCCTCCCTCCACCCCCCGCTCTCTCTCTGTCCCTCTGTAGGCAGAAGGAAAGAGGCAGGGTGACACGCCATGAGCGCCATCAGTTACACTGCGCATGTCCTAAAGCCTGTGGTGTTAATGCACAGGTTAAGCAGAGTTATTAAAAAAATTTCCCGAAGCCAGGTAATGATCTGCATCGCCATCAAAATCGAATGTATTGTTCATTGTGCTACACCCCACCCCTCCAAAAAAATTCATTCAAATCCATTGCGGACTTTTGGAGTAATCCTGCTAATAGACAAACAAACAAACCAACAAATCAACAAACAAACCAGCGCCGGTGAAAACATAACCTCCTTCCTAGGCCTTGGGCCTTGGTGGAGGTAATTACAATGACCTGCAAAGAAACTAGCAGCCAGCTTATAACAAAATCTGTTTCACAGGGTAAAACATTGGAATCAAACTAACTACTATGAGACCTGTGTGTTTCTCTTTAGTATATAAAAGGTCATGGATGTACTATTATCATACTGCATTGACTTGGTCTGTGTTTGTTTGTACTAGCTGCTGGCTGGAGCTCCGTTTGGAACGACGAGGAGTAAAACTATCCCCAAGGAGCATCTGGCTTCGGCCCAGGACCTGGACACCATCTGGTCTCTGGGGGTGAGCCTCTCTTTCCTTTTACTGCTCTGTCAATAGCACATTACTCACAGATACAATGGGCCATTATTCTGACATTACTTTACTGCCTCCCTGACCTCTACTCCAAGGCCGCCCCCACCTTCCACATCTTAGTGTACTGGGTTTGTAAAGACCTATTATCATTATTAAAATATCGACATTCATAATTCATTTAAGGGCGATAATGATTCAGATTTTTCCCGTGTGTTGAGCAGCTGTGATCACTCACCTTTTTTGAGAGAACCACCAACCCTAAAAAGCTTTCTGGCTCTGGATTCCGGTGGAGTTTTATCCTGTTTGTCGAGGGACTACTTAATAGAAATACGAAATACTCAATTTGTTGTAATTCATTTTTACATAATATTACATAATCTAATCTATTAAATCTCTTTCAGACATGCATTTTGTTACTTAAAGCAGTAGAGGGTAGAAATGGAGCAGATTAAAAAAAAATATTTTTTATTAAACGGTCACTATATTCTGACAGTAGTGCATGAGACAAGTAATCTGAAAAAAATCATGTGCGTCATATGTGAACTGTTCAAAGACGCGAGCTGAGAGGCTCGTCGGTGCATTGCAGATACATTCCAGATATCGAGCAGGCTAAATATCTGGACCTGCTAGGGAGCTATAGCCAATGAGAGCGCAACACACGTGTTGAGGGGTAACCTGGCCTGGTCGCCTCTAACAAGAGCAACTGGTGTTGCATGTGCAACACGGACCAAAGTTGTTGTTACGCCTAGCAGAAACTGGCTAATATAGTAAAGACGTGTGGAAACAGGCTATTTTGTGAACTCGTGCCAACGACAAAATCTACAAGCATGACTACAAGGAATGTTCCACAGATTCCTTGAACAAAAACATCTATTTTTACTGTTACTTCAGTTCCCGTGTCACTTAATTCACTTGTTTCCATGACATGACCTCCTGGTGAAAGATCTTGTAGTGTGTGACCCCCTGTTGACAGTCAGTCATATAGTTTGAAAACCACAACAAGACTCCTGATTACAAGACAGCAGGTTGTGTACAATCTGACGATTGTTTAGTGTGAACTTGGCTTTAGCACCTACGACACTTTTATGTGAAAGTCAAAGCGCAAATGTTACTATGGAGGACGGAACCTGCCAAAATAAAATAAAGAATTAATTAATTAATAAATGACTCAATAAATAAATAAATATAGCAAAAATAATGTTAAAAATAAATGTAGCCATTAATTGATTGATAAAATGTGGCATAAATTGATATTACAGTTTTAATTTACTTCTTTATACATTTATCTTTGTATTAATTCCCTATTTATTTGCTCTAGTTTTTCCTTTTATTTATTCATGTAATCATTTTTATTATTTTTTAAATTTATTTATTTATTTTTAAAATGTGTGTATTTATTTATGTATTTACGCATTTATTTCTGCACAATATTCCCTTTGCATTTCACCCCTTATTTATGTCCCCAAACTAATTTATTTCTGTATTCTTTTCTTTATACATTTCTTTACACTTTTGTTTTTAAATTTCTTTTGTCACATTTGATCAATTAATGGCTACATACATTTTTTTTATATTTTTGCTACATTTAATGACGTTTATTTATTTATCAAGTCATTTATTTATTTATTTTTTATTTTGGCAGGTTCCACCCTCCATATGTTACTCGGTCGGACCTAGAAACATTTCAGCACGAGTCTGAATTGAATGTGACCTTGAATTAAGGCTTCAACAGCGCTCACTCATGTAAAACAGGAGAGCATTCTTCTTCCATCATATTAACAGCTACTTTGCAACTCACTGCTGTTCTTCAGCAGTGACACCACTCCCTCTCATGCACTAGTTGACAAATATCACATAAGCATTGTGGCTTTTTACCTGTCCTGTCATGTCAATATCAATACACAATATCAGCTATCAAGCTTATAGCATGTAATCAATGGTATCCGTGGGATTTCATGGCAATCTGTACATATGTAATATGACAGAGGCGTTGGAGGAAAGGTCAGGGAGTCAACAAAAACATTATAATTCATCCTCTGCACACCATGAACATCAGTTAATGGCATTTGTGTTTGTAACTGTTGTGATGCGATGCTCACAGATTCTCTATTAATGATTCTCTATTTACCTCACTGCTTATGTTTCAGACGTGTTAGACTGCAGAGCCTCTTATACTGTAGATGGAGTTGATTTTCTAGACACAGGGCTGTACAGGAGGTACAGTACATGATGACATGTACTGTACCTCCTGTGTTGTGTGTGTGTGTGTGTGTGTGTGACCTCCACAGGGCTACCTGCAGTACTCTGTCTTATTCTATGGTTACTATGGCAGCCTGAGGAAAATTGGCAGCGCAGGCTACCGGCTGCCCCTCGCCTACTTCCTGGTTGGGATGGCTGTCTTTGCCTACAGTTTCATCATTCTGCTGAGAAAGTAATCATTACACTCTTTACAACTCATGATTAGTGAGAATGATCCATGATATAATAATGTGATGTACTGCCTGAGGATGACGGTCTGTTTTACATCATGATTATATCATTTATTTTTTATGTATTTGTTATTATTTGCACACATATGAAACTTAAACACATGAAGCCACAGGCTCATACAGTGGACCTCCCCTCAACATGAGGAGAAAAACAAACAGTGACAAAAAAGGAAAACAAAAGAAAACCAAGCTAACATAATCATGTAGCGTGTCAAGTCACAAAAAACTTGTTGCTCATCGAAATGGCCCGGTCACACCAGCATTTAACATTTCAATGGAACGCTGCAATCAGCAGATCTGTTCACAGGTGTGAAAGTAAATCATCAGAAATCTGTAGCTGAGAGTTCAACTTTAGGGAACTTTGACATGCAAATTTGTGCTGTTGGCCAACAGCAAGCCATCTTGACAGTGCTGACTTAGAGGACAGAGAGATGGAGAGTACACCTTTCTTGATTTTCACGTATCATTTGTACATCATGTATCCTGAGGCCTGTACTACGAAGCAAGTTCAACTTAATCAGGGTATCTTCTCGTTATCTGGCTTCACTAACCCTAACAACCAAGATCCTGCTAAGCGGTCCTATGAAGGTTGTTATCAACTCTGTAAATCAACCCAGGGTTTCTCCATCTGGCTGTGAGTGCGTTCACATGAACGGGGCGTTGTTTGCAGCATCTGACCAATCACAGACATGGACAAGTCTACTGACTTGCAGACAGACAGGCAGAGCGGCACATTTTACAAAGGAAGAGTAAACTATATTAGACAAATACAAAGAAGTTAAACACTTAATCCAGACTAAAAGTAACACAGCTGAAGCTGCCAAATGTAGGAAGGACAGCTGATGAAGAAAAAACTCTAATATGTGAATGCGTAACTTAACAGACGTATTAATTTAATGGAACACTCAAAAGTTAGATATCGTCGTCTAGATATAAATAGTTTTTACAAATGTAATGGATGGATGGGTTACACCTCATTACATCCATTATTTATGATATGGCGTGTATGACTATTTCAACCTTCTTTCAGCTGCATCCCCGTCTCCGGCGGTGTGAAACGGACTAAAGAGCAAGTAAAAAAAATAAATATAAAAATATAATTTAAAGCGGTAAACACCCACAGCATAAATCCAGCTGTCCTTCCTGCATCTGTCAGTTTTGACTGTGTTGTTTTCAGTCTGAATTATGACTTAAACTTCCTCATATTTTTGTAATATTATCATATGATCCGTGCACTCAGCTCTGATTGGTCAGTAGGCGGTGCTTTATACCAGTTGATCTCTTGTCTGGAACATAACCTGCTACGGAGCAGGTTACCTCGCTAACCGCAAATCCTGCTACGTAGTACAGGCCTCTGTACTGACTGCAATATAAACACATCCACGAATAAATGCTAAGAGTTAGTGACGTAGGATAAAAAGTAAGAAAGAACCCTTATTGTGGGCAGGAGGGGAGGTGGATGAGTCCAACAAACACAGGTATGATTATATTCGTACCGTGCCCGAGTACGATTGCCCCCCCTCTCTGGTCAGCTTTCACATTAGTAAAGTTGATCTGTACCCAAGTACACTTGTGTCATCATCCATATGTATTTGCTTATCTTGAGATCAGCTGTTCTAGTAGCGGAGCATCGTAAAACATGTCATTCAAACTGGACAGAAACAAAATAAAACTCACCTATATTGTTGTCGTTAGTCTTTCCAACAATCACCAACTCTGGTTTGGATGAAATAAACTCTTATTTCACAGAGTTTGATGTGAAAATAGAACGACTTTACACGTTGTCTCCCCCCACCCCATCTCTCTCTCTCTCTGCCCACTGAGCACCTGAGCGTCTCTCGTTCTTCGCAGACAGACCATTAAATCAGCTAAATAAAATAACAAACATCGCCCGACCCCATCACCTATTGTTTATATTTTAAGGAACCTCTCGCCGGCCTTTCTGCTGTATCATCCACGGCCGTGCAGTTCAGAGGATGAGATCGGCGCATGCTGCGCGCAGATACAGACATACTGTAGATATGAAACAGTTTTATATCTATGTATGCAGATTTCGGAGGAGACCGGCGGCGTCTGAACTACTCGCTGTCTGCTAACGTTACTCGCGTTAAATTGCAGTCCACTTCCGTGTTTTGGCACACCTAATGCGAACCGTACCCGAGTACACATGATCCGTACTCCAGACCACCTTTTTAAGTGGACTCGAGTAGGGATCGACGAACCGTGCCTGAGTAAGGTACGGAGTGTTCACACTAATCAATCAAACTGGACTTTGGGGACAAGTGTACTGGGATCCGGGCCCCGGGTCCCTGATGTGAAAGCACCCTTAGACTGTTAGACTGTCTCCTAGAGGCAGCAGTGTTCATTACACCCCACAATACAATGTAGTGGACAAGACCGCACAACATATCTAAGAATGATCAATTCATCATTATATCATTCTTAAAGCCTTAAGAGGAGGGAGTCACCATAGGAAGAGGCATTTAAAGTCAATGAGGTGTTATTATTTTTGCGTAGGCTGCAAATGTAAATAATGTATATCCTGCAGGTGGTACCAGAGGAAAGGTTAAGAGGTCACAAAATCATTCATTCTATAGGAATCAGAAATATATCCACCAATTCCATATCAATCTGGCCAGAGTTTGTCAAGAGTCTCCCTCTGAACCAAAGTGTCGGACTGGTCGACTGACTGATCACCTGACTAGCATCATTATCCGAAAAATAACGCTTTGATAATATATCATATGGTTTGATAATATGCTCTTCATAATAACACTCCTGCAGAATGGCAAAGAACTCTCGTCTGAGCCTGGCCAGCGCCTCTGATGAGAACTTCACATTCTGCTGGAGAGTGTTCTGTGCCTGGGATTACCTGATAGGAAACCCGGAGGCTGCGGAGAGCAAAGGAGCCGCCATCGTCAACAACATCAGGGT
Organism: Sebastiscus albofasciatus; assembly: GCA_916701655.1. Classification (NCBI taxonomy): domain Eukaryota; kingdom Metazoa; phylum Chordata; class Actinopteri; order Perciformes; family Sebastidae; genus Sebastiscus; species Sebastiscus albofasciatus. Next base: position 29,272 of record CAKAOI010046924.1, read on the forward strand.
CAGAGACGCTTTACACTACATTACACCTTTATTCACCGTCCAAGCAAGGACAGCCCTTTAATTCCTGTGGTAAATCATCATCTTCTGTCCAGACTTTACATGCACAGAACACTATGAATCAGAACTTGTGACCCTCAAACTAATAACAGCAGTGCTAATCAATACTAATAACAGCAAAACATAATATCCCGTGTTTTTCTGCACAGGAAGCCATCGTTGAGGAGCAGGAAAAGAAGAAGGATACCAGTCTGTAGGTGTCTCTGTTATTTATTTCTTGTCTTGCATGTTGTCTGCGCATCTTCTTCTTCTTCTTCCTCTGGGCTTTTACCCCCCTTTGAATCATTTTCAAACCCAGCTGATTTACAGCACCCTGCGTGTCAAATCTCTCTAGTTTATACACCGTTCTGTGCACTCATCCTGACATAAATTATAGAAAGTGACAGTAAATCACGAAAAGGACACTGAGGACTGACTGAAGTACTCGAAATCAGACAAAATCATGCAGTTTCACCAGAAACTCCTTCAGCTCAGACTCCAGGGAGGCCACCGGCAGCGACCAGCCCACCTCGGAGAGACTCCAATCCAGCTGCCGCCTTAAAAAAGAGCTTTTATTTTTATTCAAAGTTAACAGCTTTAAGTAAAGAGTGTGTTGGACTGTGTGTTGCAGTGAGAAGAGTATGTCATGTGAGTGTGGTGGCAGACTGCAGACTGCCTTTTATCATTTCTCAGCTGTAAATGCATATATCAAATATTTTGAGGAATTACTGTGAACTTCCAGATTGTTGAAGATGAGATGTGTGCTCTTTCACTGATCAGTGTATTTCTGTGTATTTCTGTGTTTCTTCAGGGCAGTTCTGATCAGTCTGCGTATCTTAGCCAACATCCTGGTACTGCTGTCGCTGGCCGGCAGCATCTACATCATCTACTTTGTGGTGGATCGTTCTCAGAAACTAGAGCAGGAGAAGCCGGAGCTGACACTGTGGGAGAAGAATGAGGTAGCAGAGCAGAGCAGACATCATTAGTTTGATTAAATTATTTAACATACAATACAGTTCCAAGGAATCGATGAAAGTGGAGACCTGAGGCTGATCTAGAGGAAAACATGAATGCTTTCAATCCTATTTAGAACAATGGGGTAGTGTTCAGCCTTTTGTGGCCAAAATGAGTCTTACAACGACAAACACACAAACAGAAACCCTGGCACAACCTTTTTTCTTCACCTGTTCTTAAGTCATAAACTGGATGGAAATATAGCAAGCCCCCAGGAAGAGTGCTGGGCTGTGAATCAAATTTTCGTAGTGGCCAAACGGCGGTACTACAACTTCTGTGTCAGTCACCGGATGCCATTTGTCCCAAAAATACTTTTTCCTATAGACTTACATTGGGAAAGAGACGTCTGTAACTCAGCGGATAATTTGTTTGAAGGTAAATCAACTTCCCAGTACAAACACTTGAATAGTCCTTATTTAAATTATTAGGCCCTAAAAGTTGTAAAACGCACTAATAACTGAATCCAGAGTTATTTCCCTTCCTCTGTTCATGGGAATGAGACCCAGACCGAGGCTGGAGCGAGGGCTGGGAGGTGGGTTTAAATGAAACGCTACTGCGCCTGCTCTATAGGCACAATCGATATGCAGAGGACACTGTCATCTGCATATTGCATAATCAGTTTCCAGGAGAAATGGAATACACCCTCCCTGCCAGTAGCTTTCCTGTTCTTCCTCTCTCCAGGTAAGTGTGGTGGTTTCTCTCATCACCATGATTGCTCCGTCTGCCTTCGAGCTGGTGTCTCAGCTCGAGATGTACCACCCACGAACCTCGCTGCGATTCCAGCTGGCCAGGTACTCCATCATGCAGCACCAATTACACTCTATATAATACATCACAGCTAATAATGCACACTAACATTGGTCATATGTTCATATGTTTACAGAGTGCTTGTTTTATACCTGGGGAATCTCTACAGCCTTATTATTGCCCTCCTTGATAAGGTCAACAGTATGAGCTCTGCTGTGAGTATAGAAGCTGTAACCTCATCCAAATCACGATGTTGTTTTCTTCTGAATAGGCCCGATTCACGGTAATGTCTCTTCAAAGTCTGGATGCTTATTATATGGTGATTCTGGGATAAAATCATGAGTATATCCTTATTGCTAAATCTGATTGCAAAGTATAAGTTGATTAGGTCATCCAGTGGAGGCATAATACATGGCAGCATCTGTGGTGTGATGGGGTTTTCAGAGTTTCTTTCTTGTAAATTTGTGACTTTATTCTCGGAGATTTTTTTATTCTCTCGTAAATTTACCACTGTAATCTCAGAAGTTCTGAGTTTTTTCTACCCCCCTCCTACGGCTCCGTATTTGTTTTTTTTGTTTTTTTACCTGTAATGGCCCTAATACGCTATCATACACTGTATGGTTTTATGTGTTAAAATGATATTTTATTATTAAAGCAATAGCATAGCATAACATTCAGAGAAATATGCTTATTTACCTTTTTTTCGAAAGTGGTATGAGAAAAAGATGGATATCAATGTCATGTATGTGTGTTTAGCACAAAGCTGGAAGCAGGTCATGTTAGCTTAGCTTAGTATAAAGACTGGAAGCACAGCAGCACTGGGGGGGGGGGCAGCATTTCATTTGCCTTTATTGAACAGTCAATAGTGAACTTTAAGGCACGGTCACACATGCGTGGAATTAACATTTGCCTCCCATTTACTTCCACTCTATGCGAGCAAAGGGGCGGAAAAATATTTGCTTCCCATGGCAAAAGCAAATTTGCATCTTTGCATTCACGTGGAGTTCAACTTTGGTGAACTTTTAGGTGAATATCGCCACGGTAGGCCAGGTCAAGTAGCAAAGTATCCAGTACTTCTGTGTGGTGTCTGTGCGCGGCTGTTGTTCACCACGTTACTCTCCCTAAAACCACAAACAGTTGTTCATACATTTCTGTTTGTGTACGGATTAAATGAAATTGGAGTGAGCCAGCCAGACTAGCTGTTTCCCCTGTGTACAGTCTTTATGCTAAACTAGGCTAACCTTGGCCTGTCTCAAGCTCTGCACTTAAAACACAGGCATGAGATTGATGTGTGTATCTTTTCATCTCAATCTTGGAAATTAAGTCATTACCCAATATGTTGAACTATTCCTTTGACACCAGCTATTACATGATTAGTTGCCCATATAGGAGTTAGCATAGCATGTAGCTGCTGATGGATCATAGTATATGTGTCTTCCAGGTCCCAGTGAGTCCAGGTAACTGGTCTGACCCCAGCTCCTTCCTGGCCACAATCTCTCAGCCTGAGGTAGACAGCCTCTCCACCCTGGTTTCTGAGATCTCTGTCGCTGAGCATCACAACAGCACTATAGCGACCATCGCCACGGTGCTGAACGTTACGAACACCAGCACGAGCAGCTCGAGGACCGTCTCCAACCAGACAGCTCTGTTCGAGAAGAACACCCGCTCTCAGCAGGACCCATGCTGGGAGACCTACGTTGGACAGGTTCTCTCTTCTGATTGCTATCTGTTATTATTATTACCTCTGCCAAGGCTGAAGGCCTAGGAAGGAGGTTATGTTTTCAACGGAGTTGGTTTGTTTGTTTGTTTGTTTGTCCGTTAGCAGGATTACTCCAGAAGTCCACGAAGGATTAGAATGAATTCTTTTAGAGGGGTGGGGTGTGGCACAATGAACAATCCATTAGAGTTTGGTGGCGTTCTGGATCATGGATCATGATCCGGATTCAGGAATATTTTTAAGGAATATTTTTAAGGATTCGGATCAGCCTGAGCATTAAAACCACAGTGTATAACACATGCCCAGTGTAACTGATGACGTGTTGATGATGCATGACTAGCCTCCTTCTGAGAGTGTGTGTGGGAGCTGCTGGCCATCCACGGTGAGGCTGCTGAATGAGAGAGGCATCCGCCGATACGTTACAAGGAAACACGCCTTGTTAATAACAACCTCACGGTACCGCCAGCTGTGAGCTGTGATCTGTGATCTATTTTTAAAATCACGCACCTTGGCGAAGGTCTGAGCTCTCCGAGTGCCATTCTAGTTATACATATTATATCCAACATATGGCATGTTCCTTGTCTTTCTTCAGGTGGAATTAGGTCCAGAAAAACTGTTAGAAAAGTCACACAAATTCTAATGATGCCAGATTTTACTTGTGATCTGAATGTGTTCCCTTACGGTCAAATTTGGTTTTGAAACATTGAACAGAAAACATTTAATTCAAGGGCAATAAATAGATATAGAATACCAGCACAAAATATACTGTTGATGTACAAATATTTGCTAATTAGCAGTAAACACAAAGTACAGCTGAGACTGATGGAAATGTTATTAGTGCTACAGGAATGAGTCCTATAACCCGGAAATGAGTTAGCATTTTAGCACTTCCGGTTCCCTCGTCAGGAAGTCAATGGGTTTTTAGTTTGATGCCTGAAATAAGGTCTGTGGTTAACACGAGCTGAAGAGATTTTAACGTTTTCTTCAAAGACATAAAATACATCGATAAATACCCCACTCGTGAATTTTTAAGCCCTATATGTGCCTTAAAAAAGGCTAAATGAGACGACTAAACATCCTCACGCTGACTCGTCTGCCTTTACAGCCTCGTTGTGTATACAGTACGACCGTGTTTATAGCCTAACATTAGCTTTTTATTTCTGCTAACTGCATTTACACATCAAAATCATAAAGTGGTGTTCATTTGTGGAGATTATCTTGCTGAGCAAAACGTGTCAGTATCATACACGTGTGTTTGCCACAGAGTTTATTTTCTGCATTAATCCAAAACCCAATAGAAAAATATCATTGGCTTTTTGTTGAGGGAACCGGGGCGATGCTAACTTCCTGGTCTTCCTACAAAAATACGTCATCCCTGGAGCACTCTATTATGTCATAAAACAAAGTATTGGACAAAGTGAAATGTCCAGAAAATGGCACTAGAAATGTCAGGGGAATCACCAAAGTTATTACAATTCATCCTGAATGGGACATTAATGGCTTTCTAAAAAATTCATGGCAATCCATTCATTAATAATTGAGACATTTCAGTCCGGCCCAAAGTGGCTGATCAACCGACTGACTAACCAGCTAAAAATATATACGGTACATGAAGGCTGTCTCTGCCTTCTGTGGCTGATGGACACACCATTAAGCATTCTACTTTATGTCTCTGTGTTCTCTTTTTACAGTCCCTACGTGATAATCACCGGGGACATTTCTGACATCTTAATCAGCCTGTAGATGCCTCTCATCTCTATACACAGATATCTGCATATGAATGCATAATCAGCAGGACAAGTTTTTGGTATCAGAAGGTTTCTTTTTATAGTCCAAGTGGTTATGACCAATCACATTTGAACAGGCTTTGGTTGAATGCAGGTAAAAAGTTCATGTGGAGCGCAAAAGAGGTGGAACGCATCGGTCGAAATGCAATCTGGGAACCCACCGCCTATCATCTCATGATGATTTAGCTTTTAATTAGCTTTTTAGAAATGTATCTGCATTCATATGCAAACAATCCGGTCGTCTCTCAACTCTAACTCCAGTCTTGCGTCTCAAGTTGCTAATCGGACTGTACGGAATGACCGGCGCCAGAGGAATGCTATGTCTACATACGGATACTTCCGTTAGTGCACTTCTATGTAGTAAACTGTGTACACTATGTACTTACTTGCAGAGGTGGAGGACTCGAGTCACATGACTTGACTCGAGTCAGACTCGAGTCACAAATTTGAGGACTTGAGACTTAACTAACATTGATAAAAGACTGGACTTGACTTTGACTTGGTATTCATGATTTGAGACTTGACTTAGACTTGAGACAGATGACTCGAAAGGACTTGACTTTTTTTTTTAATTAAATATTTTTATTTTTCTAGATATTAAGAAGTTACGTTTTGTTTTTGAAACATTGAGTGATGTGCGCAAACCTGGCAACCTACTCAGACACAGCAGACAGCAGACAGCAGAGGCCAACGCAGGAGGCAGCAAGCTATCATGGAGTGGCCTAGTCCAAAAATAATAAAATTTAGATTCAATGATTATGTTGTCGATGACGGTAGTAAGAAGAGAACAGCGGTATGCAAAGTCTGCGGCTCACAAATCAGTGACGCGACCACCACAACATCCAACTTCATCCGTCACCACAAAACCCGCAGAGAAAGGTACGTGAGTGTGTCTTTTTAGCTAACGTATTGGCTGGTCAAATGTTAGCTAGAAAGCTAACGTCAAGTCTAAACATACATACATATCATCAGAATTTCGTATGACTTTACTTGTGACTTGCTTGACCTGAGCAGGTACTCGACTTGACTTGCTTGATTCTCACCACAGTGAGTTGAGACTTGCTTGTGACTTGCACATGTGTTACTTACTCCCACCGTTGCTTACTTGCGTAGTGCGTGAATTTCGACAGGGTAATGTTAATGTCTCAAATCGAACCCGTCTGTTGTACACACACTGGAAATGATGATGATCGCCGCTGGCAGCATTATCGTTTTGCGGCTCCAAATCATTACAGACTGCTAATTTAACCCAATAAACATTATTGATGGCTTCTGTCTGACATCAGTATAGTGATACTTACATTTCTATAATGTTCACCGGAGCGACTGCGACCGCTGCTGGAACCTTCCCTTCCGCTAAGAAGTGTCCAGCGTTCCACACTCTGGCTGAAACACAAAGCGAGACATCACTGAGCAGGTTTTAGCCTGATTTGAGTGGTGAATAATTACATGAACTGCATATGTTTGTATATTTACATGTTGTACCCATGGTTTGTGTACGGTGTTGTCTCCAGGAGATGCTGAAGCTGTCCATCATTGACATGATCTTCACTGTGGCCAGCATCCTGCTCATTGACTTCATCAGAGGCTTGGTGGTTCGCTACCTGAGTGACTGCTGCTGCTGGGATCTAGAGAGCAAGTTTGTAAGTTGTACACAAGTTGAGTTTTTGTAATTATAAAACTTTAAAAGCCTTTTCTTTGAGCATCAGTACAACCTAGTGCACCTATCTTTAGGTTTAGATTGCTGTCGGGATGTAACGAGAATTTCAACAAATATAAGAAAAATGTTTTTGAAGAAACCCTAGCTTTAACATCAAACGCATAATTTAAAGACCCCATGGTTGAAAAACTAAGAGAAAAAAGAACATACACAACATAAAATGAATGCTTTTTTCTGTCTTTTCTCAGCCTGAATACGGAGAATTCAAAATAGCAGAGAATGTTTTGCATCTGATATATAACCAAGGGATGATCTGGTAAGTCCTTGTCTAAAATATCTGACAGAAAATGAAATATGGAGGATATCTTTCTAATTCCACTGTATCACCTTGGCCTCGCCACCGTGTGTGTAATTGAAGATCTAACTCAGAGTTAATAGTGTGGCCGGTGCTGACCAGTCTCCGTGACCCTGTTTAAAGGACTTGGCCCTCTATGATCTCTCCATTACACCTATGGGGCTGGCTCCACTGTATTTCCTCAACTCATTTCAGAAATGTCGCCTTGCAGCGATGAACATAATGAAGCGAAACCACAAGCCACTGTAATGTCTTTTATATGGGGTGTGACCCCGATGGTTGTAAGTGTGTAAGTGTGTGTGTTACTGACCTTTCTATTTCTTTCCTCTAGGATGGGGGCGTTTTTTTCTCCCTGTCTTCCTGCCTTCAACGTGTTGAAGCTGATCGGTCTGATGTATCTGAGGAGCTGGGCCGTCCTCACCTGTAATGTTCCCCATCAGCAGGTGTTCCGAGCCTCCAGGTCTGACACACACATACACACGCACACGTTTGTGGTGTCAAAGGTCCCATATCGTGCTCATTTTCAGATTCATACTTGTATTTTTTGTTTCTACTAGAACATGTTTACATGCTGTAATGTTCAAAAAACACATTATTTTCCTCGTACTGTCTGCCTGAATATACCTGTATTTACCCTCTGTCTGAAACGCTCCGTTTTAGTGTATTTCATTGGAATTGCAACAGAATCGCGTTGCTAGGCAACAGTTTGGGTCCATGTTTACTTCCTGTCAGCTGATGTTATTTGCATACACTGCAACAGGAAATAAACTGGGACACATTTAGAACGTTTACGTTTAAACCCGGTTAATGGTCTAAATATTGTATATTTGTGACATCACAAAAGGACAGAAATCCTAACGGCTTGTTTCAAACGCGCAATTTCTGAATACGGGCTGTGTGTGTTTCTCAATATATTGAGCGTTTTGGTAGTTTAACAGTATTTATATATCACTTGAACCTGCTTTATAATATAAAAGACATGAAAATATCACTTTTTACAATATGGGACCTTTAATATATTTGTATTTATTCTTAATATTGGTACACACTGCTGTAGATAACTGTTACATGTGTGTTTGTATTGCAAGCTGAATTACATTTTAAATAATCAAATGCGTTGATGTCCCCATGCTGGCATCCGAATGCCAATGTCATTATCTGCTGACCATTTGACCTAAAATGCATGGCATCTGCCAACCCTGTCTCCTACTAAAATATGTTTCCATACAACTGAACTGGATCCTCTATTACGTTTTGAGGGAAACATATGTTCTCCTGGATTACAGTTACAGTTTTAAACATAATGTTGTAAATTGAAACAAAACAAAATAAAAAAAACGCAATAAAAGTACTTGGTTAAGGTTAAAAATAACATCATGGTTTGGCTTAAAATACTGCGCCCCCTTTTGGGTTCATAGAAAACCGAAGATCCCATAGACTTCAAAGCAATTTGACGTATGTTTGGATTGTAATTTTTGAGTTTACATTCATCTCTTGTTGCAATTTGCAATTCATTTTTTCCCTTCAGTCTTCCCCCGTCCAACACAGTGGTTGGATATTGCTCATCCAGACATCTCTACATATCTGATTGAATCCCTTAGACTAAGTGTTGTCTGTAAATAACCAGCCTGTTAATAACCAACTGTTTGATCTGTAGGTTGAGATTTAGTTGGAGACGACAGTCTGATGCTGCTGTAACGTTAATGTATGACTGTATTACTGCAGCGGTCTCACACTCAAGCTAACGTTAACTAGCCATGCTAGTCACTGTCACCAGCATCATTTAGCCATTTAGCACACTGACAGTGAATATTCACGTATCGTATGAGCCTCAGATGTCCGCCTCGGTTAACCCGCTACACATTATCCATTCTTTCAGTATCTGTAACCGCTTATCCTATTCAGGGTTGCCAGGGGGGCTGGAGCTGATCCTAGCTGACATTGGGTGAAAGCGGGGTACAACCTGGACAGGTCTCCAGACTATCACAGGGCTGACACATAGAGACAGACAACCTTTCACTCCTACGGGACATTTAGAGTCAACAATGAACCTGACCTGCATGTCTTTGGACTGTGGGAAGAAACCTGAGCACCCGGAGAACACCCACGCTAACATGCAAACTCCACACAGAAGGGCCCCAAGCTGGATTCGTACCTACGACCCTCTTGCTGTGAGGCGACTGTGCTAACCACTGCAGCCCGCTACACAACAGCGTTTCATAATTTTCTCTCCTGTGACAGAGTTTCTTTCGCCCAAAAGGGTACGCAGCCTCTGCGATGACGCCATGCTGGTCTGGTCTATAGCTTGGAGTCATAAACACCGTCTATTAGTTATTTTTTTGATTTTTGAGATCAGAGTTTTTAGATTATTGTTGGTTTAACCAACTACACAGCAACTCTGGGGCATAGTGTTATTACTATTAGTGGTTTGTTTAAAGGGACTGTTTGTAATTTCTTACACGTATAAATCATTGCGGGTCGGTGACCCATGCGCGCTCGCGTGTGGCTACGCTGTTCAGACTCCAACACAAACTACACAGAAGCACCAAGACCGCAAAGTTCTACCTAGTGAAGCCCGTCTTGCAAAACAGTGTTAACTCTTCCTGCTTCGGCCCTCCGACCACGGTCAAAAGACACAGGGGAGTCCGTAGCATTGACTCCGTAGTCTCTGCTGTACTCTGCTCCTCTGCTCCTCTGCCTGCCTGCCTTCACTCACTCACCGCGCTTGTTCTCGCTCTCTCGCTCCACCTCTCACATGCATGCACGCACACTCCACACTGCAGAAGAGTTAGTTTAGCTCTGAGAATATCTAGTGAATGTTCAGTGGACGTTTGTGCAGAAATAACTGCTGCAGCTCCTCCAGACCAACAGAGGTTTCCTGTGTCTTGTGAAGACACTCCGCAGAGAGAAACGTTATCGTCTCCGACCAAAACTCCGGCGTCTCCCCTGTTCCCTCCAGCCGTGGTCGGGAGGCTGAAGCAGGAAAAGCCAACACTAGGATCAGCATTGATTCATGGAGAGACCTTGGTCTGGCTGAAATATAGAGTGATATTGTGCTTTTAGCTGACGTGTGTCTCCTCAATGTGTTGAGCGATGCTCGTTCGTGTCTATGTAGAGCGAGCACAAGCGCAAGCAACAGGATGCTGACTTTCATTGACTTAACGGCCACAGGTGTTGCTGTTAACAAGACATTTCTGATTCTTACATACAGTCCCTTTAAAGTAGAAGTTTTGAGACATGTTTCAACGTTGTCTCTTTTCTCTGATACCGTCTACGAGGGACACGGTAAGGTCTTCCCTCAAATAGGGGTGTGGTCATGAGAGCCTACTCTGGATGACGTATTGCCAGTCTGATGTATAGAAGTCTTTCATCTCACACACACACTCTCAGAACAAAAGGACACATGACTTCATGTCCATATTTTCTCTTATACTCCATCCTCGTCACTGAGCTCTGCACAGTGTGTGCACGTAATCCTCTCTTTGATAAAGATGAAACTACACCAGCACACTGCTCTTATTATTTATTAGCACCGATGGGTCCGTGGCTATTTTTTTCATCCCCTTTTCATTTTCCAGCTCTGCCGTAATGGTGACCAATCAGAGTGTAGTCCTACAGTACAGTATATGCATCCTATACACACACACACACACACACACACACACACACACACACACACACCACACAGGCCTCAGGCGCTCAGCCCACTCTGATTTATGTAACAAGGCTGTCATTGCCTCTTTTAGTCCTTATCAGTCACTCCCAGATGTGGTGGAAAATCCTAGCAGCCACACACACACACACACAGGCAGTCCACCATACAGCTGAGAGAACATTTATGTGAGCCATTAAATGCCGTTGTGCTGGAGGAGAGAGTTTGATACGGGCACATTGCTGATAGTAAAGGAGACGCCCCCTACTCATAATTATGGAGAGCTGAAAACACTGTACTGTATGTAACACTGACGACATGTCTGTTGGAGATAATATGGATTTTGTTTTAGCGTCAGTGAAGTAGTCTAGTGTTCCTGGTCTCAAACAAGAAATGCAGCCACTGCAATGGGAGAATTGATGAATTGGCAGTGAATTTAGTCAGCGTCTAAGTGAAAACATTCAGCAACGGGTCTTCATTCATGGGGATTGTTTTGTGAGTGACTGAGAACTTGCTTTAAAGGGGACATATTATAAAAAAGTGAGATTTTCATGTTTCTTTATTATAAAGCAGGCTTAAGTTTTATATAAATGCTGTGAAAGTATCGCAGTGTTCAACCCACAGGGAAATACACACAGCCCGTATTCAGAAACTCTGCATTTGAAACAAGCTGTCAGGATTTCTGTCCATTTGTGATGTCACAAATATACAATATGTAGACCCTTTACGCAGTTTTAAACATAAACATTCTAAATGTGTCCCAGTTTATTACTGGTTGCAGTGCATGTGAATGTCAACTATGAATGTCAAGTGCACATAGACCCAAGCTATGTGCAACAGGATTGCGTTGCCTAGCAACGCAATCCTGTTGCAATTCCGTCGCAATTCCGTCGAAATGCACTAAAACGAAGCGTTTAAGACAGAGGGTAAATACAGGTATATTCAAGCAGACAGTATGAGTAAAATAAAGCTTTTTTTTATCATTACAGCATGTAAACATGTACTAGTAGAAACACAAAATACAAGTATGAACCTGAAAATGAACACGATATGGGACCTTTAAAAAAAATGGAAGCGTATTTCAGAAAATGTTGAAGATGCACAGCTTGTGTTAAACACGTAGCTGGAATCAGGACATGGTTAGCCTAGCTTAGCATAAAGACTGGAAACAGCTAACCTGCATCCAGGTCAAAAATAAAATGACGTCCCGGTACCACGGAAACAATGCCAATGGAAAGTCAATTAGGATCCTTTGTCGTAGTGGACACTGAATTCATAGGTTCAACAGAAATATGTTTCAAAGTCCATGTAGGGAGTAGCCTAGGCCAGTTGGTGGATGGGTCAACACCGGACACAGGTGTTCATGTCCCGTGTGAAACCAAAAGTCAACATTGAGTCATTTTAAATTACAACACGTAATTTTACACATTACACGCCACCATCATGGGAACAATTTAAGGTTAGGTTAAGGCAACAAAACTACTTGGTTAGGTTTAGAAAAAAAAAGATCATGTCTTGGGTTAAAATAACTTTAAATTTTATTATATTCGTCACATACAGGAACATACATGAAGTTTGACCTCTGCATTTAAAGCTAGATGTGGCGAGATTGGAGCAAATATGAAGGAGCAAAACTAATAGGAACGCTCTCTCAATGAAATGACCTGTGATTGGTCAAAGTCTCCTGTCACGGGCTAGATTTTCTAAAGCCTGAAAACAGAGCCATGAGGAGGAGCAAAAGTCTAGTTTTCTCTCAGAACACTTGAATTACAATATGCTGAAAGGTTATTATGGAATTTTTGCCCAATGGTGCTAAAAATATACTGCCTACTGCCACTTTAACCAATCCTAAGGATGGAGCAACTTGGGGTTCAGTGTCGTCTCGTTCAAAGACACTTTGACATGTAGACAGCAGGAACCGGAGATCGAACCGAACTTGCAGTTGATTGATGACCACTCTACCAACTGAGCTGCAGCAGCCCCTTATGTAGCCTACGTAATTTAAAATAAGTCAACGTTGACTTTTGGTTTCACGTGGGACACAAACACCGTTCTCCTGGGTGAAAATCCTGTGTTTATTTGTAGTTGGTGTAAAAGTTACATAAAGCTGAGTTTAGGGATATACTGTATGATTTCAGCTCTGCTCAGTACAAATGTCTCAACTGTCTTTCAACAGGATGTTGATTAACTTTTCCACTCCACCCCATAGACCCATTTTTGTCTTTTTTAGGGAGGTACAGGGGGTCTTTAGGGGGAGACAGCAGGTCAACAGTAGGTGTCACGTAGAAGTGGTGTACATCATCTGAAGGTTGAGAACCTGGAGATTAATTTGAAATGCTGCTCAGAACTGCCATTCCCATGCTGTTTGTTACACAGATTTGGTGCTTCATTTAACTGTATTTTACCACTCGAGAATTAATAAAAATGATCAATAATCCCTCCAGAATACCACATTAAGACACAAAGACCTTGAGGAACACCATAGAAAAAGCCATGCTGTGATTTTGTTTCAAAAGCTTTTGACATTTGGAGATTTCTGCAAGAATTGCATTTTTCGGTGGTTGGATGGCAAGTACTTCCGTTGTGTAAACTGCTCAGAAACCCCCTTATTGTCAATCTAGCAAGGAAATCCCTCCATCCTCTGAATGCTCTAGGTCTCTAGTCTGATCCATCCATCCTCTGAATGCTCTAGGTCTCTAGTTTGATCCATCCATCCTCTGAATGCTCTAGGTCTCTAGTCTGATCCATCCATCCTCTGAATGCTCTAGGTCTCTAGTCTGATCCATCCATCCTCTGAATGCTCTAGGTCTCTAGTCTGATCCATCCATCCTCTGAATGCTCTAGGTCTCTAGTCTGATCCATCCATCCTCTGAATGCTCTAGGTCTCTAGTTTGTGGATGTAAAGTTTCATGAGGCTGTGATTATCCTAGGTCACCACAGGTCATGTTATACAGTGAGGTCAAGTCTCATTACTATGGAGACTAACATCATCACCTATGAATACAGTTGGGCTTATTGGATCCACAAGAGTCTCAGCTTTACAGTGATACCCAATTTATGGAATTTCAAAGCGATTCAGGAACCCCAGTATGCAGAAACTGTTTAGAATACTAGTTTAGAATTTAAAATAACACATTTGTACTGCAAGCAAAAGAACTGCACGGTTTTTGCCCCAAACTGCATGTGATTATCATAAAGTGGGCATGTCTGTAAAGGGGAGACTCGTGGGTACCCATAGAACCCATTTACATTCGCATAGCTTGAGGTCAGAGGTCAAGGGACCCCTTTGAATATGGTCGTGGCAGTTTTTCTTAACCTAAATTCAGCCTGACTAACCTAGCGTTATTTAGCCTCCGACATGCTAGCATGACATGGTTGGTACCAATGGATTCCTCTAGCTCTCTCTCTCTCTCTAAAACTGAGCCTGCTACAGCCTCTGAAAGACAGTAAAGTCAGCCAATGGAAGAGGTTAAGGACAATGGTGGCCCAGAATGCTTACTTTCCCACATTTACTTAAATTTCGGCTGCATTTTGCAACAGAATGCTCTGAAAGCAACAGTAGAGCAACGGTCTGAAAACAATAGGAATATGAACATTGTTCATTTGAAAACATCCTTTTTCTCTTTTTTGCTTTGCCTTTTTAGATCAAACAATTTCTACCTGGCTATGCTGCTTTTCATGCTGTTTCTGTGTATGCTGCCCACCATCTTTTCCATAGTGAGATACAGACCATCACAGCACTGCGGACCATTCAGGTAAAAACAGAGTTTATATAGTATCAGAAGATGTGTGTTGTTGAAAGGAACTGCTCTGACTTATGTTCCATATTATTTATTTATTTTCAGACTTTATTTTTTCCCTTTTTTTCAAGGTTGTTTTCATATATGCAATTTACAGTTCGTAATTACAATAGTTTATAAATCAATTTTTTAGTAGTTGAGCTTAGAGAAGAACACAATAAGTACACTAGGGAAAACAACTTCAGCATTCAAAATGAAATAAAATTAAGAAAAAAAAATAATAATAATAATAAAGAATAGAATAAAAACAAAATAATAATAATAATACAAAGAAAATAAAGTAATAATAAGTTAAATAAACAAAGAAGTTAATAGCAAAAAGGGAGGTGCGGGGGGGGGCGGGGGGGGGGCGCAGAGATATAGCAATATAATTTACATGGGCACGCACATATGTCAGCCTTCACATGTCAGGTCACCTCCAGGCATATGTATATGTGCATGCGTGCTAACCCATGTAGCTATATTTTTCCTTCTGTTCTGACTTATATTCCATATCAACGGAAGGATGTTTCAAAACTACAGCTCTTCCTGTAATATAATAATATAAATAATATAAAGGCTGTCTGGTGGTATCCCCAACATTTTTATGAAATATGATTTTTTTTTTTTTTTTTTTTACAGCTAAAGCAATATGTAAGGTCCTTGTGACTACAGTTAACGTTCTTCTGTGTTTTCCAAAGAAAGAGTAGCTCATTGCTTACATAACACACATGAATCAGTCAGTGAATCTCTGACACATGTTCTGGACAGGCGCTACATGTACAAATCAATGCAGCCTACTGTGTCTACTGTAGCAAGAATTTATAGAATTTTAAAGCAGCAGTAGACGAGATAAGAGCAAAAATAATTTTAAAAAGTTATTTTTATAAAACTGTCACTATATCGTGACAGTAGTGCATGAGACAGGTAATCTGAAAAGATCATGTTCCTCTGTGTCCTCCGGTGTCCTCCTAACGTCCTCCTAACGGCATCTGCAAGATTTCACAGACCGGAGGAAAACAACCCATCAGAGCTGATCTGGAGCCTTGCCGTCTCTGAGCAGCTGTCAATCACTTGCAAACTCCGACCAAACGATCAAACTAGGCAGCTCTGATCAAATATGAATCAATATTCTGTTACTGTAATGCCTATTTCTCACCTCAAATGTTTTCAGAATCATCTTGCAGTCTACTGTTTAGCTGTAAAATGAGAAAGTTTGTGACCCGGCAGTCATGTTGAGATCAGCTGAGGAATAAGCACTGCCCACCAGCCGGAACAAATGTTCTCATTTTTTCTCATTTCTATCAACCTGTGATTGGTCAAAGTCTCCCGTCACAGGCGGGATTGTTTAAAGCCTGAAAACAGAGCCGTGAGGAGGTGAAGAAGTCTAGTTTTCTCTGAGAACACTTGAATTACAATATGCTGAAAGGTTGATACGGAATTTTTGCCCAATGATGCCAAAAAGATTCTGCCTACTGCAGGTTTAAACCAGAACGTTACCCTTATAGCTGATGCTGTCTCTAAAGTCTGTTTGCATTCGGCAGTCTGGATCGTGTTCACTAGTTGGTGAGGACGCTGCAGATGACAGCTAACAGCTGAAGTACTACTCGCTAGATTCTGCTGTTAGAGCAATATGAGGCAAAACATTTGAAGGAGGAGCTGCTACCTGCGTCCTTAGGTGCGGTTGTGTTTATATTGTTTTTAAAGGTTAACTAAATAAATAAGTACCTTAATTTGTGTTTCAGCGGTCAAGAGAAGATATATGACATCATCTCTGAGACAGTGGCCAGCGACTTCCCCCTGTGGTTCAGTAAAGTGATGAGCTACGTCACTAGCCCTGTTGTAGTGCTACCAGCACTGCTGCTGCTGTTGTAAGACTACACACACACACACACACACACACACACACACACACACACACACACCTACATATAAATATGCCATCTTGACTTGTGTCCCTGTGTGTTTCAGCATGCTGATATACTATCTCCAGGCTATTGCCAGATCCCTCAAATTCACCAACAACCAGCTGAGGATGCAGCTCCAGACTGTGAGTTTCTGATGAATAATGGACATTTTCAACATGTGTCATTTGTAGCACACTGAATCAAAACGTCTACATCCCTCTCAATCATGGCACATTTGCTTTTAGCAGCTTCGGTGGCCCTATATAACAGGAAGATACGGTATGGAAGTAAGCAGGAAAGTACGGCCGGTTAAAGCTACAGTTAGTAACTTTAATATAAATATTTTTTATCAAACTGTCACTATATCCTGACAGTAGTACATGAGACAGATAACCTGTGAAACTAGAATGGCACTCGGAGAGCGCAGACCTTCGCCAAGGTACCCGAGTACGATTGCCCCCCTCCCCTCTCCATTCAGCTTGTGCCATCCTCCACGTGTATTTTTGTTTATGTTGAGATCAGCTGTACGTAGCGGAGCATCGTAAAACATTTCATTCAAACTGGACAGAAACAAAAAAAAACTCACATAAACTGTCGTCGCTACTCTTTCCAACAATCACCAAGTGTGCTTTGGTCCAACTCAACTGGAATTTCACAGAGTTTAATGTGAAAAAACGACAAATCTACAGGTGTCCTCCACCACCCCCCACTCTCTCTGTCTCTCTCTCTGAAGGAAAGAGGCGGGGTCATGCATCATCAACGCGTCATCAGTTACACTGTGCATGTGTTGTACCTAGAGGTCTTAATGTTCTGGCTGATTGGAATCCTTAAAAAAATTCCTGAATCTGGATCATGATCCGGATCAACACCAAAATATAATGTTTTGTTTATTGTGTCACATCCCACCCCACCAAAGAATTTCATTCAAATCCATCAAGGACTTTTTGAGTAATCCTGCTAACAGACAAACAAACAAACAAACAATATTTTTTGATCCCGTTTGAATTGCGCCATGAATCACATATATGATGTTTGTACATTTAAAACAAACTTGTTCAAGTCAAGAAAGTATCAGTTTGTAGTATCATTTAGTTTAGTGTGAAATTGCTCAGTGAACTACATCTCTCGTCTCGCACAATATACGTCACCAACGCTACCTAGCTAGCTAACGTAGCTATGACCACGCACAGATGAACCGTTATCTGACCTGATGTGTTTTATCCAGCGACTCCTGGTCTTTTTATCAGCCGGGAAGTGAAAAGAAGGATCAGACCCATTGCTGGTGGAGTTCATCCCAGTAGGAAACACACAGACATCGTAGCTTCAGAGTGAGAGACGTCACTACCACACTGTTGGGTGTGTCGTCTTTCTAATTACGTATTTTCACAGTCTGATACTTCAACAGTTTTACAACAAACTGAGACTTTCTTGACTTGCAAAATTATGTTTTAAATGGACAAACATCATATGTGTGATTCATGGCGCAATTCAAAGGGGATCAAAAAAATATTTATCTCTCTCCGTTGACTACCGTTCATATTTTTTCAGAAATAAGGTCTCATGGTGGTCCACCGGAAGGGGCGGGACTTCTGCTCTCTATTAGGAGCACTATAGGTGCATGCAGAGGATCCTGATTTTTTTCACAGATTATCTGTCTTATGAACTATTGTCAGGATATAGGGACAGTTTGAGTAAATAAGGCAAAACGTCCTTGAGCATGTGGAGATCTTTGTGGGTAAAAAACACAGAGGCAGATTTGGATTTTTGGTTTTATTTCTCAGTAGGATCCTTTCCATAATGTTGTCAGACACTTAGAATAACAATCTGAGCCTGTCAGTAGCAAAAACAAGAACTTTTAGTGGATGTAAAATGACGGTGCCAGGTTGCCCCAAATGATTACATTACAGCTTGTTTAGTGGTTGTCGGTTACAGCGTTCTCCCTCAATACTGGACCAGTTTCAAAGAGTGTTAATCCCATGAGTCACTTAGACACCAACACATGGGGAAATAGGGTCCAGGTTGAAAAATACCAAAGTTACCCTTTAAAATATTACAGCATGCCCAAGTTTTGTACTGAGCAGGCATTTTACATTTTACACAAATAAACCAGTACTCTCTGGAGGACAAACTATCTAAAGGCAACAAAACAGATAACAGAATAATCATTTTAAGAATTTTTTAAGGAAAATGTAGAAAATAATTAAGGTGGAATTTTCCTTTAATCTCTTAAGGAGCGGACCGAGGACAAGAAGAAAGTCTTCCAGATGGCTGCAGGTACCTCTGGTGTTTTTCTCACATCTCCTGTGTGTGTTCCATTATGTCTCATAGTGTCGTAGTGGTCCTCACCCTGTAACATTTAACCCAACCTCAGCCAGACTGCAGGCTCCAGAGGCTGCAGCGGACAAAAAGCCGGATCAGCAGGAGAGTGACATTACGAGCCAGGAGGCCTCCATCCACACTCCGTCTCCACGACGGAACGGCAGCGTCACAAACTTTGATTCTCCTGTTCGTCGTGGGAACAGCATCCGCACCATCGCCCAATCGGCGTCTAGGGCAGACCTGAACAGAGGAAGTGTGGCTGGATCTGTCAGAAGTCCAACAGTGACCATACTGCCCAAACCCAGGCCGGAGCACATACCCAACAGGTCTGACACACATTTATATACTGGTTTAGCCAATTAGGTTGACTTAAAGGTCCCATATTGTAAAAAACTGTCATTTTCATGGCTTTTATATTATAAAGCAGGTTTAGGTGCTATATAAATATGAAATGTGAATTTTTTTTTTTTTTTTTTCTGTGAAATTTAAACAATTAATCCACAGAGAAATACACACAGCCCGTATTCAGAAACTGAGTTTTTGAAACAAGCCGTGTCCATTTGTGATGTCACAAATCTACAATATTTAGACCATTTCAAAGTTTTAAACATAAATATTCTAAATGGGTCCCAGTTTATTTCCTGTTCCAGTGTATGTGAATGACATCAGCTGACAGGAAGTAAACATGGACCCAAGCTGTTGCCTGTCAATGCAATTCTGTTGCAATTCCATTGAAATGCACTAAAAGAGAGCGTTTCGGACAGAGGGTGAATACAGGTATATTCAAGCAGAGAGCATGAGGAAAATAAAGATTTTTTAAAACATTAAAGTATGTAAACATGTTCTAGTAGAAATTGTAGAAAATGTTCTAGCAAATTTTTGGCCAACTCTGAGTTGAATTAACACACTTTGATAGTGACAGTTGTAACTATGTAAAATGTTCACTCTCACAGCAGTTAAGATCGTTAACAATGTTATTATTAACCAAGTTATAATTCAAACTGTGGTTCCTGTGATTTGCACTCTCTCGAAATGTTGTGATTTTGATATAAAAACGATTCGTTGTCTTTTAGTATTATAGGGTAACTTCAGTATTTTTTTTAAACCTGGACCATATGTCCCCATGTTTTTGTGTCTAAGTGACTAATAGGGACAACAATTCCTGAAATTGGTCCAGTATTGAGGGAGAGCGCTGTAGACGACAGCCGCTCACAGGCTGCAATGTAATCCTATTGGGGCAAGCTGGTACCGTCATTTATGTCCACTAGTCAAGTCAAGTCAATTTAATTTGTATAGCCCAAAATCACAAATCACAAATTTGCCTCTGTCATTTTCAGTGTGACCCTCTCATCGGTTAAGGAACCCACCCCCTACCCCCCCAACAAACAACCTTCTAACAGTGAAAAAGAAAAAATGGAAGAATGCTTGTTTTTTCCACGACAGGCTCTGATTGTTATTATAAGTGTCTGACATTATGGAAAGAGTCTCGCTCAAGGACAAGTCTCGTTGTGCTTTCGACAATGTGGACGAGGTCTTTGAATTCAATGGCCGCCCGTATTTATTTGATATTCATATTTCATAACAAGGCTTCTCCTTGAACGGGACTTGGACACAATAACAAACAGACAGCATCAAGAGAAATGTAGGGTCCTTTCCACAAAGTTGTCAGACACTTATAATAACAATCTGAGCCTGTCAGTGGCGAAAACAAGATTTTTTTATGAACGTGACATAACTTTGACACTGATCACTTGCCCCTCGCAGTTCGTTTCACGGATGCCAGTTACAGCGTTCTCCCTCAATACTGGACCCATTTCAGAGAGTGTTGTCCCCATTAGTCTCTTAGACACAAACAAATGGGGAAATAGGGTCCAGGTTAAAAAAAAGTTACCCTTTAACCTGGGTTTTCTAAATGCTGTGTGAGTTTATTTTCTTTTTCTGTGGGAAGCACTGAGTACTTGTAAGTTATGGGAATGTTTTTTGGCATGAAAAAGATGAAATTGAAACCTGCTGAATGACAGCTTTAAAGGACCATACTAGTATTTTTGCATGTATAAGACCATTTTGTTTAGCAAATAGCATAAACATTACATCACTGCTGACCAATATACCAATCATAGCAAAGTTTTACTTTTTCAATGTGTTTTTTCAAGCTTCCACACAGCCATTGGTATTGATGCATTTCAGTACTTTAACAGTCTTTGAATCCTCTTTCATCATCCATCACAGTGATCATCATGTTTCCTTTAATTTGGTCTAAATTACAAGATTGTCATGTGGCAGTGCAGTGCAATCATTTCAAATAAGTCCATGCTTTTTAGTAGCATCATGCAATGATAACGTACCAACAATATTGTCACAATGATAGTCATATAAGCTCATTCTTATGTGTTGTCCTCTCTCATAACAGGCCCCCGCCCTTTCTCGGTGGCCCTAGTGGTACCTGCAGGTCCAAGTCCTACCACCACATGGCGTACAATCCCCCAGCTCGCTATTCTGACAACATCCACTCTGACCCCCTGTACAGGAAGACCATACGCTCCATACACCCAGTCGAGGCTGCCGGGATCATTACCGCACAGAGTTATGGAGGACGGCGCGGTCACACCACCCGCTATGTGATTGTCAATGAGCATGAGCCCAGGAAGAAGCTGCTGCGTTCAGCCACACGGATCCCACGCCACTACCTCATGGAGGAGCCCGCGGAGATCCTGGAGCTGTACCCGCGCAACATCAAACGCTACGCACCCCGCACCGCTCACCACCAACCGCATCCTCACCGGCCCCACCCATCACATCAGCATCTGAGTGAAGAGGAAGAGGAGGAGGAACAGGGAAAAGGCAGGAGAAGGGTGTTGTTGGGGAAGGCTCATCGGCCCCGTTCCCTCTCTGACCTCCACAAGCCGGCGCACTTCTACATCGGTGACCGCGTCGAGGGCCACGTGTCCGTGGCCAAAGACGGCCACGCCGCTCGAGGAAGATGTGGAGTGCAAGAAGAGGATGAAGAGGAGGATGGTGAAGGAGAAATGGACTGGAGAGATTTAGAGTCGCACTCCCGGTCCCAGGCCAATGTGAGAGGAGCAGACGCTCTTCTTGTGCGAACCAGGCGTCACATCCACTCCCCAGGAAGACACTGTCAGTCCCCGGCCAGGACTAGGCACATGGAGTCTTACGTGAAACCCAAGATGAGACCAAAGCTGGAGACCCCTCTGACCGAGTCCGACTCAGCCTCCCTAGCCTCCAGCAGTGACCAGCAGAACAGCAGCACTGACCAGTACATTCAGGTCAT
The DNA here is from genome assembly GCA_916701655.1 of Sebastiscus albofasciatus. Taxonomy (NCBI): domain Eukaryota; kingdom Metazoa; phylum Chordata; class Actinopteri; order Perciformes; family Sebastidae; genus Sebastiscus; species Sebastiscus albofasciatus. Next base: position 51,534 of record CAKAOI010046924.1, read on the forward strand.
CCACAACAAGGAGCACTATGTCAAGTCTGATGCCAGGCAAGGAAAGCTGGCCAAAAAGAAGTCCAAAGCAGGCTTTGATCTGAATGTCACTGAGTCCAATGACCTGGTCTGCTCCAATGTATGACATCTTTGCTAAAATGATGAATTCTGATAAATGATTCTCAAAAAATAATAGGCCAGATATATAGGCCTGTATGCTACTAAGGGTTAATACATGGCATTGAAAGCACAGCGAGTATATCATTATAAATGTGATTTCTGTCTCCTACGTGTGTTTGGTCTTGTATCATTTAGAAACAGCTGTATGTCAGCGTGTTAAATTGGTTATTGTTGTGATGTGTATAACAATCAAACCATATTTAACATTAGCTGTGACACATACAGCTTACATAATTACACCTCCTCCGCAAACAAGCACAATAAAATGGTTAATCATGTGAGATCACATTGATCCCATGCACACACTGAACAAGCAGCATTTTCAGATGGAATGAGGTGACCACTACAACTCCCAGCGTGCTTTGCTGCAACAAGCGAGGACCTCCAGCCTCAAGGTGCGTGATGCCAACCAGAAAGAGTCGGGCGCTTTCGCCTTCAAAATAAGACACATGGAACTTTTGTCGCTTAATTAAATGTTTTGCTGCGTACAACAAATAGTAAAATAATCGATTAAAGCACTGGATATTATTGAAAATATACTGAAAACTTTATTATAACACATTTTATATTTTCATATACGCCTAAGTTTGTGAAAAGGGGTTTTATTTTGAAAACTATAACCGGAAGTCTACCTTATTTCCGGATGATGTGACACCACCTCTTCCAGCGGCTCTCTGAACATTCAGACTATTCATTCACATATTGTTGTTTTTAACGTCCTGCTGGTGACAGGTGTGGGCTGTCACGCGGCCGTGCGTGTTGTACAGTGACCGGTAGTTGACCGAGTGGTCACACAGTAACCTCCTCGGAGCCGCCAGCCAGCTGCCTGCTACTGAACGATGCATTACGGTGCATCGCGCAGCACCGTTCATTCATTGGGGCTAACGCTAGCTAGCTGTGGAGTGGCGCTTCTACCTGCTGATGTTCAGTAACCTGCTCGTCGCTGCTGCATCTGCGCTCAATAACCCGGTTGCGGTTCCAGAGTCACTGTGAAAGCAAACAGCAGCAGCAGCATCGTGTGTCAACATCTGGCCGCTGTAACGTCAGCTAGTCTTTAGAGTGAACTAACGCTAGGTTAGCTATATTAGCTCTAGGTTAGCCAGCTAGCGTTAACTGTACCTACTATGGAGTATGAGCAGAAAGCTCAGGCGGTGGGGGAATGCATGATGGGCTACAAGACGGATGAGTCCGGCTGGAAAGTCTGCAAGAAATCGGTAAATGTTTGCTGTTACTATCACTGTATAATATTTAACGTTATCCACTTGGCCGTGATGATCTCATAACCTTATAGAGAACCAGCCGAGAGCTTCATTGATACATGACACCTGACGTGGCATCGCCCGACGTACTGTAACGGACTTGGACTTATATAAATGGACTTGCATTGATATAAATGGACATGGTTTTATATAGCTCTTTTCTAGTCTTCCGACCACTCAAAGCTCTTTACACTACATGTCGGTATTCACCCATTCACACACGTATTCATACACTGATGACAGAGGCTGCTAAGGTGCCAATTTTGCCCATCAGGATCTGATCTAAATACTCATTCACACACCGATGGCTATGCCTTCAGGAGCAATTTTGGGTAAAGTGTCTTGGACCTTGACGTGTCAAGGACACATCGACATGTGACCCGGAGCAGCCGGGGATCGAACTACCGACTTTCCGATTGGCGGACAACCTGCTCTACCCTCTGAGTCACAGCCGCCCCACTTACTGTATGTAACATTAGCTCACCTGACAGGACAGGGCAAAGAACTTTGACCAAACTTGAGGTTCAACTATTCATTTAGCACCACATGATGCACCAAGCAGGTGTGAACAAGCAGAGTTTTTACTCTGGGTTTGTGGAAATTCCTCATTTTAGTTCAGTTCCACATTTTCCAGGTGTGTGAACCAACTGAATAACTGAGACTGTTATTAGATACTTACT
>CAKAOI010046925.1:0-25381 GCA_916701655.1 Sebastiscus albofasciatus
TCTGTCTACTTATGTGTGTGTGTTTGTGTGTGTGTGTGTGTGTGTGTGTGTGTGTGTGTGTATATGTGTTTGTGTGTAGCCTCTGAAGCAATGCGGGGCTCCACTCCGCTGGATGTTGCAGCATCTTCAGTGATGGACAACAACGGCCTGGCTCTGGCCCTGGAGGAGCCTGATCTGGAAAAGGTCTGTTACTTCTTCAGCACACAAACAAACAAACACGTTTGACTGCAGCTAAGTGATTGAGGCTGAAATTTACTGTAATTATGCCATTATTGACCCTTGAACATTTATTATAAAGTGCACCCAGTGGTTTCAGGCTGATTAGATTACAGCGTTTAGTTAATTGTGCAGTATGACCTCAAAATATCTGTTGTTGTAGCCGACGAATCTGTCATATTGTAGACTTACTTTAGGGTTTAATACTATTTCAGGCACTGTAAAATTGAAACATGCTGAGATGAGAGAACTAGGGATGCACTGATTCATCGGCCGAACATCGGTATCAATTAATTATTTGTTGTTATTATTTAATTAAAGTCTTGATGCATTAGATGTTAGACTTTTCAGATAATGATCAGTATTTTCTATGATATCAGACTGAAGTACTGACACATTTTGAAGTGCAAAATGATCAGCAGATTCCTCTACAGTATGCATTATTAACCACTGAGGTGATTTCTTATTACAACTCCTTACTGCTGACTTCTTGTGTGGTGAAAGTGAGTCAGACAGAAATAGAAACCTCATGCCACCCAAGTTTTCTCAGTGAAAAATGAAGTATGATTTTGTGCCACTTGAATAAGCTGGCTCAGCAAATGCCTTCAAGCCGTCACTGTTACTGACACTGACAGTCAAAAAGACAGAGTGTGCCATTATATTACTCCCAGAGTGAAACAGAAATGTGTGTATGCGTGTAGGTGGTGATGTACCTGGCAGGTTGTGGTCTTCAGAGTTGTGCCATGCTGGTTGCTAAGGGTTACCCAGACATAGGCTGGAACCCTATAGAGGGAGAGCGCTACCTGTCCTTCCTGAGGTTCGTCGTCTTCTGCAATGGTATGTCCCCTTTCATACGGAGCGCATGACGTAAATACAGCAGACTCTCTTAAATCCCTACCTATAAATGCCCGTCCTTTGCCCTGCTGTGTTTGTATACCAGGTGAGAGTGTGGAGGAAAATGCCAATGTGGTGGTGAAGCTGCTGATCAGACGTCCGGAGTGTTTCGGCCCCGCCCTGAGGGGAGAGGGAGGTCAGGGTCTGCTGGCCGCCATGAGGGAGGCCATCAAGATCTCTGATGATCCGGCCCTAGACCTGCCTAAGACCCCTGCTGCAGTCACCACTGGGTACGAATCCACACCAGTTTCTTACATCCTTTTGGTCCAGTCAGGGTTGAAAAACCTGTGAATCAGCATTTAGATCATCATCATCAGACAGTAAAAACCCAATGAGCAGTCACTAGTGATAAAGGCTCCCATTATCTCTGTCTTTGTGGTTACTTTGAACTAGGGCTGTCAATCCATTCAAATATTTAACCTTGATTAATCGCAGGATTGTCCATAGTTAATGTGATTAATGGCAAATTAATTGCACATTTTGTATCAAAATGTACCTTAAAGGGAGATTTGTCAAGTATTTAATACTCTTATCAACATGGGAGTGGGCAAATATGCTTGCTTTATGCAAATGTATGTATATATTTATTATTGGAAATCAATTAACAACACAAAACAATGACAAATATAGTCCAGAAACCCTCACAGGTACTGCATTTAGCATAAAAAATATGCTTAAATCATAACATGGCAAACTGCAGCCCAACAGGCAACAACAGCTGTCAGTGTGTCAGTGTGCTGACTTGACTATGACTTGCCCCAAACTTCATGTGATGATCATAAAGTGGGCATGTCTGTAAAGGGGAGACTCGTAGGTCTCCATAGAACACATTTTCATTCACATATCTGGAGGTCAGAGGTCAAGGGACCCCTTTGAAAATGGCATGACAGTTTTTCCTCGCCAGAATTTAGCACAGGTTTAGAGCGTTATTTACCCTCCTTCGCTGACATGGTTGGTACCAGTGGATTCTTTAGGTTTTCTAGTTTCATATGATACCAGTATCTTCACTCTAGCTTTAAAACTGAGCCCGATACAACCTAAAAATCACAAGTTGCGTCAATACGTTGAAGAAATTAGTGGCGTTAATACTAATTTGCGTTAACTTTGACAGCGCTATTTAAAACATAACTTTAACATAAAGACATGCTACGGAGAAACTTGTCTGGTTAGAGGTTAAAGAGAAAAGGATATAGCAGACTTGACATTGATGGAAGCTTTCTAGTAAGTGTTGGGGGTCTCGTCTGCTCCCATCAGTATGCAGAGGCTGTTCTGCACTTGCTGCATTTTAATGGGGAAGGTTATTATTGCATGAAGTGAGGAGAGGGATTGGGGAAGCTGGTCAAAATCAATATGTATAACACAGCGGTCTGTAAGGAGATTATGTATTGTGCCAAAACTCTGTTATAAATGCTCATGCAATCGCCCATCTATTGCTCTTCTGGTGCTCATTTTCTTCTCAAGCTACCTTGTAGAATTTATGGTTCCTCATTTTCTCTAGTACTAGGGATGTTTGCTGTATCCAAAAATATGTTGTCACAGTGACAAATTGTTGTTTGTGTGTTTCAGGTCTGGTGAGGAAGAAGGAGAAGTTATTCACATGGGCAACGCCATCATGTCCTTCTACTCGGCTCTTATTGATCTGCTGGGACGCTGCGCTCCAGAGATGCATGTGAGGAGCTTTTTCATCATGAATAAACTTACTTTCATGTTATCACGATCATATATACAGTATGAGATACCACTACAATCACCTGAATGAAATAGGGAGTTGAATATTTCCTCTATTCGTGTCTCGTACAGCTCATCAATGCGGGTAAAGGTGAGGCGCTGCGTATCCGAGCCATCTTGCGCTCTCTGGTTCCCACGACAGACCTGGTGGGAGTCATCAGCATCCCTCTCAAAATGCCCGTGCTTAATAAAGGTATGTTGGTCTTGTTTTATTTGTCCAGCTACATGAAGTCATGCAGATTGAATAGCAACAGATAAAGAGAAAACATGTAGTGGGGAAGAAACCGAACGTGACAGAAAATAATCCAACTGATGCTGAAAAATGTCTGAAACTGGCCTCACACACGGCACGGTGATAAAACATCTTGATTTAAACAGCATACACAAACACAATCTTCAATATATCAGAATCTAATTTTCTCTGCTGCCTACTGAACCAACATGTCACATTACTTTACTGCCTGGAAAAATGAAGAGAAAAAAACAGTTAATTTGTCTGATGTGTACGGTGAGTCACACTGCCAGATCAAGGCAACGCAAATAAATTCACATCTCCGCACCTTGAAAATCATCTCAGCTCCGCTCTGGAGGTATATCAAGAAAATGACTGTGTCATAGCAGCCAGGCTTCATCCAGGAGTGAATACCTGTTCACTTCTCCCTTTGTATTTCTACTGAGGAGGAAAATTGTTTCTAGCTCTGTTGCAGTTTTTGCATATTTTATGCATAGTTATCATTTTAACTAAAAGGTCTTTTTCAGCAGCAATCACACCAGAAAATGAACTTCATATTTTCTTTGTGACATTTTCTAATAAGAAAAGCAAGCTGAGTCTTATAAATGACTGAACTGATTTAGCTTTTGTAATAACTTTCCACAGCTTATCATGCCTGGAATTTTACCTTACCTTACTTTTACCTTAAATACATCGGTGACGCTTTTTCCACACTGTTTATCTTTTTTGTTTCTACATCTTTTGCTCATGAATTCTAAATTCTAGCCGATAAATTATCGGCTGATAATACAAAGCCAAATTGCTTTTATTGACTTATCAAGCACAGCATCTGCACGTCAGATACAGCAGGTGGTGGTTTATGTGCGATTAGTTTGCGATCAACCACTAAACACAGAGGAGAAGAAGAAAAAGAAGAAGAAGAAGAAGAAGTGCAGCACGCTAACTAGAGAGCCAAACATTTCGTTGCCAGTGTGGATGTTTTTCACAGTTTCAGAGGAAGACAACACGATTGTGATTTGTACAATACAAGTTTTTTTTATGTACTTTACTTAAAAAAAGTAAATGAACATTTGAAGAGTCAGAACTGTTTTTTGTTTTTGTTGTTAACAATCAATATATCGGATGGATTTGGTCAGAGCTATGGACGATTAATCCATCTTTGCTCACTACATGTTAGCCTTCCTTACCCTCAGGTGTGCATAAACTACAGGTCACGAACTTATGAACACAAAAATGTGAAATTATCTTATCAGTATCAGCCATGAGGAGCAGGTATCGGCTGAAAAAAAAAATCCATATTGTGCATCTTAATTCGATATTGTATTTAAAGATTGGCTTTTGTCAGTTAAATACTCTTTAATAGTCAGGACTACTAGAGAAAGTATCAGATTAAATAGAAATGATAACTACTATGTTTGCAGATGGCACATTATCCTGAAACTTCTGTCCCCCTAAAATGTGTTTAACCTTCAGATGGCACAGTGACAGAACCCGACATGTCAGCCTGTTTCTGTCCGGACCACAAGGCCCCCATGGTGCTCTTCCTGGAACGAGTGTACGGCATCGAGGACCAGAGCTTCCTGCTCCAGATGTTGGAGGTCGGCTTCCTGCCTGACCTGCGAGCCTCTGCGTCTCTGGACACGGTGAGTGAGAGGAAATAACTTTCGCTACAAACCCCCAGCGAGCCTTCACCTTAGAACACCCATTCTGTTACTCGCTAGCTACCAAAACATTTGTGTCTGTGTTTCCTCAAAGAGAACATTAAGTCTTATTAAACTGTAGTTGAACAAAATAAAAGCGCTCGCTGCAAGCAGGTGTAATATTAAATCTTTGTCTTCTCTATCTCTGTTCCTATTACGTTTCTAAGTGAAATGGTGTTTTTGTCCTCTAGTATCATTCCAGTGCACACAGTTTTCCAGTTTGCTCATTAGATGTGTGACAGAGGCAGATAATCTCCGCAAACATGAGGACAGTTTGCTCAGTACTACAGCCAGAACAAAGCCTAGTCGTGGCTGCCTCAGAGCTGAGAGAAACATTAACATAATTATTGTTGAAATCATCAGGTTAGAAACATAAAACATCTGCTCGTCTGCATATGATCTGTATTCAAACGGTCTTATTTGTCTTGTGCTATAATACTCCCTACTGTGTGAATCACCATTGAAACACTGTGAACCTTTCACCTTTCTCTCTGAAAAATAATCACCATTCACTTAATAGGATTATCAAGAACATACAGACATATTTTTAGAGTCAATGCCCTTTTCAAACCTGGATTCCTAACTGCGACATTCAATGAAAGTCTACTCAACTCCACTTTTCCTTAGCACATAACGTTTCTTTTTGCCGTTGCCAGGAGCCTAAAATCACTTCAACTTTATATAACTCTTGACACATGGGGAGATGTTTACTGTGCCTCTCCATTCTTCAGCCTAAATGTGTTGTTCTCCGCTCAACAGGAGGTGCTGAGCACCACTGAGACGGCGTTGGCCATGAACCGGTACATCGGCTCGGCCCTGCTGCCTCTGCTCACCCGCTGCGCCGCTCTCTTCAGCAGCACGGAGCACTACGCGCAGCTGATTGACTCCACGCTGCAGACTATTTACCGGCTGTCCAAAGGACGCTCGCTCACCAAAGCCCAACGGGACGCCATTGAGGAGTGTCTGCTTGCTATCTGCAAGTAAGTCCCCGCCGAGCTTTGTTCAGACTCTGAGGGGAAGTAGTAAAGGGGAGCTGGAGATTTAGGCTGCACAATGTTATCTTTCAAACAAGGCTACTGTCAAATGGCTTTTAGTGCAACACACATTGAACAGCTTGTAGGACAAACTGCAGGAAACAATGACATTAAGTGTACTAGATTAAGGGCAATATTACTTGAGGGTAGAAATGCGCGGATTTCAGTTATATACGCAGGCACTGCGTCACGCAAGTGAGAGACACTGTGCACATTTACGCACGCGGAAAAAGCAGCGTAACTTTATAAACAGCCTATTTGGTGTCACAGAATGATCACACTGATAGTTAAGGATTTTAACCACATAATGTTTGCAGCCGTTTCGGATGTTTTTGACAGAGATTAACCTCAATCGACCCTGAATCACACAGCTTGAATACAGAATGTGTCTGCTACACACTTAAGGTCAATGTTATCCTTCATACAGTTGAGTATATGTATATTATGGTTTAGGTACTCGGCCTGGTTTAATTGAGAGACACATGAGAGAATTATATCAGATAAGTGTGGTTATGTGTATATATATTATACTGAATCTGCAGTTATTGTAGCTACTGTATCAAACTTATGATTAAATAATGTAATTGTTATAATTCACAGGCACCTACGCCCCTCCATGATGCAGCAGCTGCTCAGACGGCTGGTGTTCGACGTTCCCATGCTCACTGAATACTGCAAGATACCTCTCCGGGTGAGACGCTGGACAGTCACTATTGTGCTTGATTTATTAGTTGAAACAAGAGTTATGGGATAATTATAACAAGCAATCAGAGACATCTCATATTTCACAACCTATTTATCTTCCTCACTTGCTGTGTGTTGAACACCCAGACATATTGTTTCCTCCTCCAAGCATTTCTTAAAGTCTGAATGAAGTCAGGTGACATTAGACATCATTTATTTTACCCTATATACATATAATACAGTGTTAACAGTAAAAACGTACTCTCTGGCCATTGATGTGGAAGAATATTTAAAGGGCGGGTCCATCTGCGTTCTTTTCTGTTTTTTTTCAAATGGAAACACCCACTCAGCTGTTAGCGGAAAGCAATGATGTAGGTTACCAAAGGAAGCTAATCAGTAAGGTTATGAATAATGTAAACGTTTGTAAATAACTGAAAGGGTTAGTTTAGATTTTTTTGAAACGTGGTTGTATGTATAATCCTGCGTTCTGGGAGGTAAAATTACTGTTTTTGTGAATGGAGTCTGGTGGCTTTGAAGAGAGCGATATAACGGCTTCAGTTCCCCGTATGAATGGGCTGTCTGACGGCGAGATAAAGCGGCTGTGGACGGGAGAAAAAACATATTTTAGCCTCCTAAAAAAGGCCCACCTAAAAAAAAAAAAATCAATATTAGTTTAAGTGTAAGCTATATTTAGAATATTTTCACCGCTTTATCTCGCCGCCAGACAGCCATTTCCGACAGGGAACTGAAGCCGTTATATCACTGTCTTCAATGCCACCAGACTCCATTCACAAAAACAGTAATTTGCACAGAACACTGGAGTTGCTGGTCTACCGCTGCATCGGGTTAGTTTGTTTGTGTTATTGTGTGACTTTCGGATCCGAACTATTGTGGCGTCCACACAGCAGTACATTGCTTAGGTCCTGTGCAGGTACTAAAATGTGAATGTTCAGGTTTGAATACATAAGAAACACCACTGGAAAGCTACAGAATTATTTAAATACTTTAAAAAATAAATAATAATAATGGACCCATGCTTTAATAAACTTGAACTAAAATCATTGTTTCCTTGTATCTCTTATCTCTAGCTTCTGACCAACCACTATGAGCGGAACTGGAAGTACTACTGCCTGCCGTCTGGTATGGGCAGCTTTGGCATCGCCTCTGAGGAGGAGCTCCTCCTCACCAAGAAACTCTTCTGGGGAATCTTTGACTCCCTTTCTCAGAAGGTACAACCACAAACCCTGTTTTATATAATATTCATTAAGATAAGCTTACAGTGTGTACACATACCAAGAACGTATTTATGATTTTGGAAAGCTATATTACTCTGTATTTTCTTTTATCTACTCCTCCTCTTGCTCATTTTCTATCTCTGATAATAAATCAGAAGCATCACGAGGCGATATTTTCCTTAAATCCCTCCCTGTTGCGTAACAAAATGTTTAGTAGTCTAGTGGTGTTTGCTCTCATAATGATTTCCTCTGCTTGCAGTTGTTTTTATTATATTCTGTTTTCAGAAAACTTGAGTTTTTAACACCGGAGTGTGGCTCTCATGAGAGAAAAGTTCTTGGTAGTCAGAGGTAGTGAAATGAAAGCTCAATGAAGTGCTTGTGAGCAGTGCAGCTGAGGCGAAGCCAAAACAGATGAATCATTTATCAGTCTGTGACAAGCCATTGCTCGGTGCACACTTTTTCCAGCTTTCATTTTGCCGCCTCCTCTTTTTCTTTCCCTGGCTTTGCTCCACTCAGTCTGTCCATCTAAAAGCTAAGCAGACATCTCCCCATTCTGCTGTGTCTGTCTCTTCTGCAGAAGTATGATGCTGACCTTTTCAAAATTACCATGTCCTGCCTGTGTGCCATCGCTGGAGCCTTACCTCCAGACTTTGTGGATGCCTCTCTCGGAGCAACGCTGGAGAAACAGGCATCAGTGGATGCACAGGGCGACTTTGATCCCAAACCAATCAACACTGCCAAGTGAGTGGTCTGAAAATGCATTTACTTACTGTTATCAAGGAGATTAAAAGACACAATGTAGAAATTAATCTAATATCTAAAACTGATGTACTGTTTTGACAATATTAGCTCTTTCTTTGTGTCTGTGTGTTTGTCTTCACATCAAAACAAAGCTTTTACCTGCTCAATATACAAGTAAAATTGACTTTGAAATAATAATACATATTTAAACTTTATCTCCACTTTCTAGTATCTCCCTTCCTGAAAAACTTGAGTACATTGCCAACAAATATGCAGAGCATTCCCATGACAAGTGGTCCTCAGAGAAGGTTAGTCCCCATCCACGTCCATTTAATTCATGCCATCTTTCATATACAATAGATGACTTGATTTTGTTTTAACTGTATTTTACACTCTCTGGTACAGTAGCATGCCTGGCCAGCAAGCACTCTTAATATATTAGTGTTTATACTGCTGAGTTTATGTACCTGAAATGCAGTATACTGCAAGGCTTACAATAAACTGTTGTTGCAGGTGTCGGCAGGCTGGAAACATGGAGACAGCCTGGATGAGCAGGCCAAAACACATCCACTGCTGAAGCCTTACAAAGCACTGAGTGAGAAGGTACAAACACACTGGTGCATACACAGCTGTTGCCAGGGGAGTAGTAAGCATCCTCTCAAAGCTAGGGTGGGTAATCTTGAGAAACTAGCAAGAGTACACTAGATGTTTTAAAAGGATCTAACCTAAAAACCCAGCCCAGTGTTGCCAACTTTTTTACAATGAAAGTAGCTAGCAGCACTAGCTCCAAAAGTCCCTAAATCTAGAGAGAAAGTTGCCAAGTTGGCAACACTAAAGCATGGGCACACTGCCGGCATGAGGCTCGCGTGGCGTCTGCGTCGCATGGTGGCTGCGTGATGCAGGAGTCTGGTGTTCACACTAGACGCCTGTCGGCTGCGTGTCTGCTGCCTGTCAGCTGTGTTTATGCTGCTGTCAGCCCTTTCTTTCTGCATAGAGTTTTCCTTTTAATGGCCATTTAACTTCATGATAAATATAATTTATATTTATTTCAGACAGAGAAAGGTTCAGAAACGTGTGGTAATTAGTAAATAATAGTAATGATCCACAATTAAAACTCCTTACTGTATTCATTTATGATGCTTTCCAAGTCACTGCTTGTTCCACATCACTGTCCGGCACATATTTCAGAATAAAAGCCTCGTGTTAACAAATGAAGGAATTTTGTGCAAAGAAAACCTGCTTTAGGGCTTTTATTTCTAAATGAAAGCAGGAAGTGTTGATTTAAACCCCAAACTTTATCAATTCTTGGAGGTCTCAAAGTGACTGCGTGTTCCACAGCACTGACTGCTCATATTTCAGAATAAAAGCCTCGTGTTAACAAATGAAGGGATTCTAACTATAGAAAAAACGCCTGAGGGCTTTTATTTTGAAATGAAAGCAGGAAGTGTTTATTTAAAAATAAGTTTACTTAACTTTTTTTCATCTCCGTAACATATTCTACAGATAAACCTCGAAATTGTGGTAAAGTCTTGCTGATATGAAGTTAATATACAGTCACTAGATCACTTTCACTGTCTGTGGCATATTCTACAGATGTCTAGACATGTAAACTGTATTATGTAGCTGATATGATGTCCATATACTGTCAATAGATCACCTTCACTGTCTGTTGCTGCTGGGACACGCAGCCGAGACGCGAGAGGCTCGCGTGTAAAATAGGCGAGCCTTCTATTCTATAAAATAGTCGTCAGACGCGCGCCTCATGTGGGCAGTGTGTTCACCACTTAACAGTCCGTCGCTTCAGGCCTCCCTCCAAATCCACTCCCCCAAAATTATCATAACAACGTAAACGTATAATAATGAACGTGAACGAAGAACATGGCTATTGTTAGTACTCACAGCTGTCAAGCTAGCAGCTTGTGAAAGACGCACAATGAGTGCACAGGCAGAGGCAGGTAGGCCTCTTGCAGTCCTGCAACAGCCACAAATACTGGATTTTTTATTTTATTTTGACAAAGCATTTGATTTATTGATTGCTGTCGAGATGTAATGAGAATTTCAACTAATATAACAAAATGATGTGAAGATGATAACCAACTCTGGCTTTAACCCATGATTGTGTATCAAACATAAATTACTTTTGTGTGTGTGTCTAATATTTAGGAGAGAGAAACGTACCGCTGGCCAGTGAAGGAGTCACTGAAGAGCATGCTGACTATGGGCTGGAACATTGAGAGGACCAAGGAAGGAGACGCCATGTTCCAACAACGAGAGAGTGAAAAACAGAGAAAGACCTCTGAGTCTCAGGTAACATCCGGATGTTTTGATCCACTTTCTTAATGTGCTCTTCATCTCCATTAGATATCAGTGTTGTCACAAATGTTCCCTTTGTGATATTTGTTTACTATCTCACTAACTGACATCAATTCACAAGATTCTCCTTTTTGTCTTTGTCCTCTGTGTTAAATAGCCTCAGCTTTTGCTGCGGTGTTTTTGCAGAGATAATTTATAATAATGCCCCTTTGAAAAATTAAATGACAGGACCACTCCTTTGCCCTGCAAGAATAATACGCACAAAGCAGCAAAGCTAATGGCTTGTATCACTTTAACGACTTGCTTCATTTATCATAGAAATGATGAATAAGTTATTGAGCAGAATAAATACTGAAAAGCATAAATGTTGTCTGGGACTGAGAAATAGTTGCTCCAGTTTTAAGTCATCAAAGACTGTTTTTTTGTTTGTTTCAGCGCCATGGAAAACTGTATACAGACAACTATACCTCCGCATTGTGACTTACTGTTAAAGTAATTGTTAATTTCTGAAAATAACAATGTTAACTTTATTTCTGGCAGGAAATATGGTTACTGCTGAGTTTACTTTTGTTACACCCCTTTGCCCTAGATAAAGTTCCCTTTCAAGTTTGTTCATTGCAAAAGCTATAATCTGTATAAACAATATCAGTATATGTGTCAGACATTTAAGAAATAAATATATCATGAAGTTAGCTTATATTAACTATAAAGTCAGCTGTGAGAATATGTATACCTTCATATAATCTGTATACCATGAACATGCAGATGTTTGTGGATTAGATTAGTGTGATATAACTCTGTAAGGTACAGTTGAGAATATTAAGGTATGACAGCGTCTTAGGGCCACTGTAGTAAAAAAAGATAGTTTACAGAGCAGAGGGAGGAGGGTAACATTTAGAGAAAAAAACTTAAAATTTACGAGAAAAAAAAACTTGATTATTAGATATAGTATAGTAAATATAATATAGTTTATAATGTCACGAATTTGCGAGGAAAAAAGTTGGAAAAATAGTGTTTTTTTTTGTCATGGAACCACATCGCTTCACGCACGGTTGGATCAATCGCATCACACCCCACACACTACAAATGTAAAAACTTTGAGTCAGATAGTAATCGAGTCAAAGCTGTATTGTACATTGATTTAAGAACATTTTGTGGTTGGGTTTAATGGTTTTAATATTCAAATATTATTTTATACTTGTATTGTCTCTTTCTGACTTTATAGATAAATGGATTCAGTCCTGCTCCGATGGATTTGCACAATGTCACTTTGTCAAGAGAGTTACAGGTTGGTGTTTGTTCAACTTTTTATAATTGTTTTTATAATAATAATAATAATAATAATAATATGATCATTGTTCTAATAAGTTGGCATGTGCTTTAATCTCAGTGTGAGAATACACAAAACCAATGTCTTCAGATCTATTGTTGTTGTATGTGCAGGGCATGGTGGAGGTGGTGGCAGAAAACTACCACAACATCTGGGCCAAGAAGAAGAAAACTGAACTTATTAGCAAAGGTGTGTAAATGTACAGTATAGAAAAATACACTCGAGCTGCAGTAATTCTGACTAGTGAGTTGTGTAAAATGTGTTTGAAATGATTTTTGGATTCGATTTGACTCGTCAGGAGGAGGGACCCACCCGCTGCTGGTTCCCTATGACACCCTGACAGCTAAAGAGAAGTACAGAGATAGAGAGAAAGCCCAGGAGCTCTTCAAGTTCCTACAGATCAGCGGCTACGCCATCATCAGGTTAACCTCCTCTCACAGAAATCTGTATACAAACAATAAGTATCATGTCACAACAGCTCAAAGCAGCTTTAACAGTTTACTGTATTGTATATTTCAAGCAATACGTAATATAACCACACCTTTTGTGTGGTTTGTTAATACTTTTTTTCATCTGGCAGAGGTCAGAAGGACATAGAACAGGACTCATCATCCATGGACAAACGTTTCGCAAACAAGTTCCTCAAAAGGATGCTGAAGTACGTCGACTCTGCCCAGGAGTTCATCGCTCATCTTGGTGAGTATGTGGCATTTTAAAACACTAAGAGGAGCTTAACATTGATTCTTCCTTGACGCTGACTTGGCCACTCAACATTGTTGTGAATCCAGAGGCCATGGCCACCAGTGGGAAGACGGACAAATCACCTCATGACCAGGAAATCAAGTTCTTTGCCAAGGTCCGGAACACACTGATATGTTGTTGAATTTACTTTAAATAAAGTTATTATTGAGGTTTTTGTCTCATATCTGTATTTTCTTCTCTCCAGGTGTTGCTTCCTCTGGCCGATCAAACTTTCAAAAACCACTGTCTGTACTTCCTGTCCACGCCCAGCAAGAACCTGAGCAGCTGTGGATGTGCCTCCAACAAAGAGAAGGAGATGATCACCAGGTACTGTGGAGAAGAAACGATACGTAATCTGTGTAATCAGTATTTTCCATCGTCAGGATTTTGATGTTCAGAGATGTTTTTGCCTCCTCCCGTTTATCTCAGTGAGAAGGGTGAAGAAGTTCTCTTTCATCAGACCTTTTCTTATTTCCTTGCTTACTTTACTTTTTTTCCAGCTCTTCTTTGTTCTCTCTGAAGCTTTTTGTTCAATTCTGTTCTCACCGTCTGTCTTTTCCAGCCTGTTCTGTAAGCTGGCAGCTCTTGTCAGACACAGGATTTCTCTCTTTGGTAAGGTTGCCTCTGTCTTTATCCTCGTGTGCCCCTTTGCTTTGAATCTCTTTCCGCGTCTACAGTAAATGTTTCTCTCACAGGAAGCGACTCTGCAATGATGGTGAGCTGTCTGCACATCCTCACGCACTCGCTCGACACCAGGTGAGCACACGTTGTTGTCTGTAGACGCACGACGATCCATCAAGGGATGCACATTAAGCCCTTGCGTTCCCTCCGCTCCTCTCAGAACGGTGATGAAGTCCGGCTCAGAGCTGGTCAAAGCCGGGTTTCGGACGTTCTTTGAGAATGCGTCGGAGGACCTGGAGAAGCTGCTGGAGATGCTAAAACTGGGGAAGTTCATGCAGTCCCGTGCCCAGATGAAGAGCGTCACCCAGAGCATCAACTATGTGACTGTAGCGCTGCTGCCCATCCTCACTGCGCTGTTTAACCACATCACAACATACGGGTTTGATGTGGACCTGCTCTGTGAGTTTCTGTTTCCACACTCATTTTTTTTTTTTTACTTTATTTGTATTGCTTTTTTTTAATAATGCTTTTTATTGTTTCCTTAAGAATAATGACTACAACAACCTAAACCACAGCAAATAAAATAATATGTACATATACTGTAGCAGATACTAACTGTAAATTGAAAAACAAAATATTCAAAAACAGTAGTAGTAGGAGAAGAAAATTATAATAATGCTGCTAATGCTAATAATAATAATAATAATAATAATACTAGATAAATAAATACATTATTAAAATAAAAATATAAAATATATATAAATCAAATGTGTTAATTCATGAATGAAAATAAATAAATAATAATAATAAATAAATATAAATACATTCAAATAATAAACAAATATAATAAATTCATACGCCAGATCCCCAGCACCTACTTACTGTATATCTCTGTGGTCCTGCCATCCGCACAGGGTAGATACAGAGTACATATTTTGATTTGTATTGCTTTTTGAATAAAAAACAATCATGAATATAACATTTAAAAAACACAACAAAATAAATAGATAGTAACTGAACAGACTTGGTCACCAGGGAAAATACATGGATATACATTTTATTAATAAGGCGTCTGTCTCCTTGTACAAACAAGAATGGCTCAAGACTCAAGAATTCATACGCTAATTATGACAATTTCACAGAAATGTCTAATAGGATAAAATGATAAACTGCAACTTGACTGGTTGGCGGAGGCATACGACAGTGAGGCGGTAATTCTAGTAGTACGTATAGTATATATAAGTACAAGTTTGGTGTTGATTAAAAAATGAATGTGTGCTTGCTGAATGTTTTTGTTTGTTTCAGTGGATGATGTGCAGCTCTCCTGCTACCGGATCCTGACCTGTTTCTACTCTCTGGGAACAGGAAAGAACGTCTTTGTGGAGAGGTACGGTACACTAGGACGCTGAACTTTACTAAAAACCGTGCAGCAGGATGTAAAATGGCTTTTGGTTCTACACATGAACATTACTGTATATTTGATCATTAAGTTTAAGACTCCTTGGTAATGATTAATGCTTGCTATAATTCCTATCATCTTCTATCAAGGAACTGTGAAATAGCATTTCATAAACCGCATTATGCTTGTCTCTGTTAATTAGGATATGGCTGTCAAGCTTTTTGATTAACGCTTATTTGTGGACGTGAAGCAGGATTTACGGTACCTCATGCACTCTTATTAGAAAATCTGCTGATACGTATGCCACGGTTGTTGTGATACAGTATGTGTTACAAAATGAAGGCAGAGGTTTAGATAACGATCATGTTTAATGAAAATCAATCGAAATAAAAAAAGATTTTATGGCCCAGTGGAGAGGACACACCAGAAACACTTCACGCTGTGAAATATCGATTCTGTGGCATTACTCCCTGACTGGCAATAAAACGACCCAAAACTGTTGTGGAAAAGAAAGTTTCCCAACTTGAGCCGACTCCAGTTGTAAACTAACCAGTGAAAAAGTTTGACCAAAATGTTACCTCAGCTGTCTAAATGAATCCTGATGCCATGTGGTGCTGTGTGAAGGCTCTGTGTACTGAGAGGCCAGTGGTTAGGACATTTGAGTGTTTAAGTTTGTACTAACTATGACCCCAGACTTGAAGACATGTTGTTTGTTGCAACAATTTGAATTTACTTTATGAATTTACATGTTGATCTGCAGGCATCTTCCAGCTTTTGGGGAGAGCCTGGCGACCCTGGTGGGAGCCATGCCCGTGGCGTTCCTGGAGCCCCACCTAAACGCCCACAACCCGCTGTCTGTCTTCAACACCAAGACGCCCCGAGAGAGAGCCAGTGAGTGTCCACCTGATTCTAATTTTAATTTTGTTCATTATCCCTTTCATATAAAATGTTCTGACATTGCAGCGTATATGCTTTTTGAGCGTTAAATGTTGTCTTGGTGTTTTCCTTTTCTAGTCCTGAGTATGCCGGACACGGTGGAGGAGATGTGTCCAGAGATGCCTCGTCTCGACAAACTGCTGAAAGATGTCAGCGATGTCTCGGAGTCCGGTGCTCGCTACAGCGACATGCCACAGGTCTGAAGGGGCTGATGGGATATTTGAACGTATACAAACAGTTGCATTTTGTAGGCGTTTGGTCCCACAACAACAGGGGTTGCATCCGAAATTCCATACTTACATGCTATTTATTACGCTCCAAAACCTTAGTATGAAACCAATAGTACGCAAATTGCACACTATTTCCGGTGAAATATTTCAGTATGATAACGCTAAACACTATGCTGTCATAAATATCCCACAATGCAATGCGGTGGTCCTTAACTCCTTAACAAGAAGTGGGAACCCTGTCACTATTTTGATCTTTAAAATAATGCTAAATGATTCAAGAGGATATCATTTTAACTTTGCAGTATGTGCTGAATATTATATTACAAGCTAATTTAAATGATGTAGAACATTCAGTGTATTGTAAGGCCGTTATTAGATATTATCAGTGTCGAGATGTACATAACTTTTCACATTAGATTTTTATACCTACGTGACATATTTGCAAAGAAAGTACAAATATTGTCTTGCCTCAAAATCAGTCAAGCAGACATTTAAACCTTTAGCTTGTCTCCCCCGCAGGTCATTGAGGTGACGCTTCCCATGCTGTGTAACTATCTGTCCTACTGGTGGGAGAAAGGTTCAGAGAACTCGTCTTCAGATGCCCCGTGCTGCACTATGGTGACCTCTGAACACCTCAGCATCATCCTGGGGAACATCCTCAAGATCCTCAACAACAACCTGGGCATCGACGACGCCCCCTGGATGAAGAGGATTGCAGGTAAGCGTCAGACTCGAGGCTGTTAGAGAAAGAATAAATATGATTTGAAAGGGTTTCCCGCTGGTGTTTTTATTTCCAGACTTAGGTTATTTGGGGTGTCAGGAAGTGTGTGAGAATTTTACAAATGAATTGGTTCATGGTTATATGCATTTATATTTCATTAGGTGGTGAGTTTAGTTTTCAACAGAGGTAGAAACTACCCTGCTCATTAATTTTCTCTTTTGAAAAACATTAACAAGTAAAGAGTCAGATTTAAGGTCAGACTTCAGCATAATAGTAAACGCTCTGGAAAGTTCTTCTACACGATGAAGCCCATGTGGGAACTTAATGTTAATACAATAACATTTACTTTTTGCAGAACATTTGCATTTTCAGTGCTCATTCCTCAGTGGGAGTTCAGGAAAGGCCAGATAAACATAATTGGCTGCTGTGGGGGCTCATAGCCCCGAGGCTCTTTATCACTTTTTAAAACCACATTTGAATATTTTACTTCCAACAAACGAGGAAATTAATTCAGTCTGTGTCCTATATTTAACTATTTGTTGACCAATATCTCCTGTTTTTGGTATTGTTGTATTTTCAGAGACGAGGGTAAAATCCACAATTGCTGATCTAATGTAAAAACTTGTGGTTGTTCTAAAACTAAGAGCTGAATATAGTTTGACAGTTGTGACACTTGACACCAGAGCCAGTAATCTCCAGGGACAGAGGAATGATTTTGGTGTCTGTATGTCTCAGTCGTTCATGTCTAGAATATAGATTTTCTAGGGCAGTCAAAGGTAATGCGATTATAATGCATTGACGCAAATTTGTTTTAACGCCACTAGTTTCTTTAACGCATTGATGCAATCAATCTTTTGGAGGTTGTATCGGGCTCAGTTATAAAGCTAGAGTGAAGATACTGGCATCATATTAAACTAGGAATCCTAAAGAATTCATTGGTGCCACCCATGCAAAGGAGGATAATTAACGCTCCAAACCTGTGCTAAATTCTGGCGAGGAAAAACAGTCATGGCCATTTTCAAAGGGGTCCCTTGACCTCTGACCTCCAGATATGTGAATGTAAATGGGTTCTGTGGGTACCCACGAGTCTCCCCTTTACAGACATGCCCACTTTATGATAATCACAGTTTGGGGCAAGTCATAGTGAAGTCAGCACACTGACACACTGACAGCTGTTGTTGCCTGTTGGGCTGCAGTTTGCCATGTTATGATTTGAGCATATTGTTTTATGCTAAATGCAGTACCTGTGAGGGTTTCTGGACAATATTTATCATTATTTTGTGTTGTTAATTGATTTCCATTAATATATATATATACATATATTTGCATAAAGTAAGCATATTCACCCACTCCCATGTTGATAAGAGTATTAAATACTTGACAAATCTCCCTTTAAGGTACATTTTGAACAGATAAAAAATGCGATAAATTTGCAGTTAATCACGATTAATTATGGACAATCATGCGATTAATTGTGATTAAATATTTTAATTGACTGACAGCCCTAATATTTTCCATTGTCTCTGTCTCCAGTCTACTCTCAGCCAATCATCTGCAAGGCTGGAGCAGATCTGCTGAGAACCCACTTCCTGCCCACTCTGGACAAACTGAGGAAGAAGACAGTTAAGGTGAGAGCTTAAAATATAATGTACATTATATCCGCTGCTCAGTAACACCTGTGGTTAAAGTAGATTTTTGCAGACTCCATCACAAGTTGCTGAATTTCTAGTGTATATTTGGAGCAGCCAGTAGACAGAGGAGCTAGTCCAAGAACATTATGCTCAATCACATCACCTACCGAGAGTAAAAATACCTCTGTCGCCCACTGAGAGAGCATACAGGCAGGAGGTTATTACCGCTGAGTTGGAAGAGCTCGTGTGTGAGGACATTTATACTAATGAATTGATGAGTTGTTGATGTGCTGCAAATGAAGGTCGTGTCTGAAGAGGAGCTGCTG
The DNA here is from genome assembly GCA_916701655.1 of Sebastiscus albofasciatus. Lineage (NCBI taxonomy): Eukaryota > Metazoa > Chordata > Actinopteri > Perciformes > Sebastidae > Sebastiscus > Sebastiscus albofasciatus. The sequence goes on from CAKAOI010046925.1 coordinate 18,713, forward strand.
AAGGCCGACGGTAAAGGTGACAACCAGGAGGCCGAGCTGCTCATCCTGGATGAGTTTGCTGTGCTCTGCAGAGACCTCTACGCCTTCTACCCCATGCTCATCCGTTATGTGGACAACAACAGGTACCGTATGAGCAAAGAAAGATGAGTTTTTATTTCAAGATTTTGGTTTGTAAACATTCGTTTGTGATGTTTGAAACTGAACAAATATGTTCCTGTAGTCCCTGAGCTTTAGCCACCTGTATTTCTGATTTATTAATTCATAATAGTGTCTAACACAACGTAATGTAACTCAATAGAAAATGTCCCTGGTTCATGTTGTCGTCCATCCCAGGTGCCGGTGGCTGAAGGAGCCGGATGCAAACTCCACTGAGCTCTTCAGGATGGTGGCGGAGATCTTCATCCTCTGGTGCAAGTCCCATGTAAGCCTCACTATTCAGTCAAGTAGTCATATCACAGTATAATGTTTGACGCCAGGATGCTGGTGCTGAGGATGTATTTGCTGATTAACTTCTTCTCTTTTGTCCACAGAACTTTAAGCGTGAGGAGCAAAACTTTGTGGTGCAGAATGAAATCAACAATTTGGGCTTCCTGACTGGAGAGGGCAAGTCCAAGATGTCCAAGGTAAATATAATGACTATTACATGTAATATGGGTGAGTACAAAACAGCAAAATTGAGCTCTGTGAACCAGAAATGTCATCGCCAGGCTGAGAAATACTCAAGCTACTATACTATAATACTCAAGTATTAGTGTTCTGATGGTGTGTGGGAGTTGTGGGGTTGTACAAATCTGAATTAGAGCCCCTTAAGATCTGAAATATAGTAGATATCATGTACTCAGTATAGGCGAGGCCTCCTCCCAAGATTACCTCGTTTTCTGTGGAAATGGACCTTTCATTCTGTGAGACATCTGTCCTGTAATGAACCCAGGAGACGGAGACGGAGCAGAGCACATCTTAGTTCTCTCTGGGTTTAATTTGGACTTGTCTCGCTCTTCTCCTCCTGTCGTCTCCACTGTGTCAGCACTTTGGAAAAGCTGAACACAACCTGAATACCTTTTCCTGACGGGATCCCCGTGTGCTCCATTTTCTCGCTGCTGTATTTCGCAAACTTTGCTAATGAATGCAAAAAGCCCTTCTAAGCACTTTGCCTGTGTTTGTATTAGATCCCCTGACATGTGCTGAACACGTTGAATATGTAGATATGAGATGTTGTACAAATCAACTGTATGAGTTCAAACCTCTTAAATTGTCCTCTACAGCGAGGGGTTTACGACATCAAGACATATCATGCGGATATTTGTGGTAGTAAAGTCGGGTCATATATCTGGATGTTGACAGTGTTTGGTCTAGCAGTCAGTCGCTCAACAAGCCGACCCTGTGGAGAGTTGGTTGTTTATTTGTTCTGGCAGAGCCGGACAGCTTATTTATTTGCACTCTTGGGTTGTTCACAGTGGAGAAAAGCTCCTCAGCTTTTATTTACAATAAAACAATTACACAAGGACAACAACATAGGATAAAGTTAAATTAGAAATACAAGATAGAGAGAGATACAATAATTGTAAGGAAGAAAGCAATGTAAGAAGAGGTGTGTCTCTGGTCTCTCTGTAGTCAGGGGGGGACCAGGAGAGGAAACACAAGCGCCGTCGTGGAGAGTACTACTCCATCCAGACCTCCCTGATCGTAGCGGCCCTGAAGAAGCTGCTGCCCATCGGCCTCAACATGTGCACCCCCGGAGACCAGGAGCTCATCTCCCTCGCCAAGATCCGCTACAGTCTGGTAAGCTGACTAAAACAGGACCTGGTGCAAAAGATGTTTTAGACCACCTAAATCCTAACTAACTAAGGGTCACTTTGTCTACACAGGAGGTCCAACATGAACTCTTATCTCTTATTACGCTCTCCTTATATTCAGCCTTATCTTAAGTTATTTTAGGTCTTATAATTTGATTCACTGATGGATGAAATGAATGAAGTTGGAAGTTAAGAAATGTAATCATTAGAAGTCCAACTTTCAAAATCTTCTATTAAAGATGCATGTACTATACACTCACCGGCCACTTTATTAGGTACACCTTGCTAGTACCGGGTGGTCTTCTGCTGCTGTAGCCCATCTGCTTCAAGGTTGGACGTGTTGTGCGTTCAGAGATGGTATTCTGTACCCCTTGGGTGTAACGAGTGGTTATTTGAGTTACTGTTGCCTTTCTATCATCTCCAACCACTCTGCCCATTCTCCTCTGACCTCTGACATCAACAAGGCATTTCCGTCCACACAACTGCCGCTCACTGGATATGTTCTCTTGTTCGGACCATTCTCTGTAAACCCTAGAGATGGTTATGCGTGAAAATCCCAGTAGATCAGCAGTTTAATACTCAGACCAGCCCGTCTGGCACCAACAACCATGCCACGTTCAAAGTCACTTAAATCCCCTTTCTTCCCCATTCTGATGCTCGGTTTGAACTTCAGCAAGTCGTCTTCACCACGTCTAGATGCCTAAATACATTGAGTTACTGCCATGTGATTGGCTGATTAGCTATTTGTGTTAACAAGCAATTGAACAGGTGTGCCTAATAAAGTGGCCGGTGAGTGTATATTAATCCAGAGTGTATCTGTGGTCCGTGTGGTCGTTCTCATTGTATAAGGGAGGTGTTGAAAATAAATAAATAAATGATAATAGAGAATTAAAGCCTTTTACCAACGTAGAATTTCTTCTTTGGTGCAATAGACATTCAGTATGTAGACCAATGGGACAGCTTTATACGCACATAAGCACCCTGACTATTTGCTTTTAAAGTCTTCTAGCAATAGTGTATTAACACTGCATTTGTTTTCTCTGTTATAAATACCCTCTCCCTTCATAGAAAGACACAGATGATGAGGTGAAGGAGCACTTGCGTCAGAATTTCCATCTCCAGGACAAGGTGAGATGATGTTCTGTACAGCTGTAATTTCTACTGTAGCAACAACAAAGAGCAGTTTAAGTAATATATAGATAATGCTGCTGGTTCATTTATTGATTTTGATTGTTATTGTGTCGTAGTCTGAAGACCCGGCGGTCCAGTGGCAGCTGAACCTGTACCATGACGTGGTGGTGAGGAGCGACGAACACGTAAACTCAGAACAAACAGTGGACCGAGTGCAGAGCATCTCAGCTGCAGTCTTCCACCTGGAGCAGGTAGAGACACAGTTCTTACAACAACACATCACAGGACATAACACATAAGAATATGCGGTATTTCTCATCAGACATAAAAGTACATCACAGATAATCTACCCAGATGACACATGGACCATTTTTGTTTCACCGTCGTCATTTCTCCGTCCCTCAGGTGGAGCAGCCGCTGAGAAATAAGAAGTGTATCAAGCATAAGCTGCTTTCCAAACAGCGTAAGCGTGCTGTGGTGGCGTGTTTCCGCATGGCTCCACTCTACAATTTACCCAGGTGAGTCTCTTTAACACCTGTCACACTTGTGGAACTGATTTACAATGTCAATAAGTCAATATTGACATGAGAACCCAATTAAGACATTGCTTTGTCTCAATCTAACCGTACATAACAGGCAGTCACCAAGTAGTCGTGGGGAGGGGGAAGGGATTGATTGATTGTGTGCCCATGTAAACCCCTCATCACCTCCCTAATGACATTCTCTCCTCTGTGTTGTTTTCTTGCATAACACTACCTCATCCTCCCTCAGATACAAAAATAATAATTACTTCCTGAATGGCTATCGGGAGGTTTGGCTGGAAAGGGCGTTCAAAGCCTCCAGCTTTGACCGCCTGTTCTCCCTGCTGACGGTAAAGTGAAACCACAGGGCGAATGCTTCATCTGTTCAACCCCCCCTTCATCCACCAGGCTGTGGACCGATCTCTGCCTAGCAACCAATTGTTTCTGCACTGTTGATTCTGATTGGTCAGCTAGAATGAGCCCAAGAATTGACTGAAACAAACTTATTTGGAAAGTGGAAACACACTGCGAGCTGCAGGCCTTTGTCTCATTTCAGGTGAACCCTGAAGGAAGGAATGAAGAAAGAAAGGAGAAAAGAAGAAAGACAGAAATCTATTGAATACAATTTTGACTCTCATTAGTTACCTGGCTACCTGGTTTACAAAAGTATGCTTGATTACAGTAGTATAAAAGTTGTTTCATGTTATTTTGCTTCCTGCTCTTATGATGATTTAAAGATTTGTTTTTCATCAGACATTTTGCCAAAGGTTGTGCAGTTTTACAACACATCTGTGCATCTTTAAGGAAAACATTAGGGCTGTCAATCGATTAAAACATTTAATCGCAATCGCATGATTGTCTACAGTTAATCGCGAATTAATTGCACATTTTTAATCGGCTCAAAATGTACCTCAAAGGGAGATTTGTCAAGTATTTAATACTCTTATCAACATAGGAGTGGGCAAATATGCTGCTTTATGCAAATGTATGTATATATTTATTATTGGAAATCAAATAACAACACAAAACAATACGAAATATTGTCCAGAAACCCTCACAGGTACTACAATTAGCATTAAAAATAGGCTGTCAGTGTGCAGTGTGTCTATGATTTGCCCCAAACTGCATGTGATGATCATAAAGTGGGCATGTCTGTAAAGGGGAGACTTGTGGGTACCCATAGATCCCATTATCATTCACATATCTTGAGGTCAGAGGTCAAGGAACTCCTTTGAAAATGGCCATGCCAGTTTTTCCTCGCCAAAATTTAGCACAAGTTTGGAGCGTTATTTAACCTCCTTCACAACAAGCTAGTATGACATGGTTGCTACCAATGGATTGCTTAGTTTTTTTTGTTTCATTTGATACCAGTATCTCCACTCTACCTTTAAAACTGAGCCCACTAGAACCTAAAAATCGCAAATTGCATTAATGCGTTAGAATTAGTGGCGTTAAAACAAATTTGCGTTGTCGTGCTAACTTTGACAGCCTGAGAAAATATGCAATATAAATCTAATAACTGCAAAACAATAAGTTGTTGATGCACCGATATGTTGGAAAACTGCATATCTCCCCTAAAGTGTGCATGCTCCTCTAATGAATATTACAACCTGATGGAAGGGACTGCAGTTATTTTAGAGACCAAAGTGACCAGTCAGAAGAGCCAGTGGGTCCCACATTGACCACTCACCACCCTGCCTGAAATGCACTTCCTGTAACCCCTTCCTCCCCCCTACATCTCTCCTTCCTGTCTCCTCCAAAAACTCACCAGAACCCGCCCTAATGCCACTGTACCTCCCTCCCCACTCCCCTCCATTCCTCCCCACCTCCCCTCACCTCCCCCCTCCCCAGGCATCGCGCTATCAACTTCTTCATCCCGGCCTATCAGAGACTTTGGATAGAGGCAGAGGAGTACTCCTTTGAGGAGAAGCTAGTTCAGGATCTGGCAGTAAGTACTGGGCTCGCCTTGCCCTTGCCCCGCGTGCCCTGCGTTGGCACCCCTCTGCCAGTCCTGTCTGCCGAATGCTTCTTTAGCTCCGCGCCCGTCGAGCCGTGGGAGCGCGCCCGGGTGGGGACCCCGCCCAAAGCACCCAGGGGCGGCCCTCGCTCTAGGCGCGCGAAACCCTTCAAACAGAGATCCGTCAGGGGTCAGAGGCTGCATGACCAACTCAGGAGACACAGGGCCAGCTCCGGCGCTCACAGCTCTAGGAAAGCAGGCTATGCCTTTCTGACAGCAGTGGTAAGGAGGGCCTTTCACTAGGAGTCACTAGCTGTGTTGCTGTCAGATCTGGATCCAACCCATCAGTTGTCTTTTCGCTGTACGCTGTAAGTCTGTAGTGTGAGTGTGAAGGTGACGTTACAGTACGTTCTGTGGCCGTGACGTCAGTGGCATGCTCGCGTAGTCATGTGAAGATCACCTTTCATATTAGATCTTTGTACGCAGTTAATTCATCAAGACACTCAAACTGTGCCATTGAATAAGACTAAAGTACAGCCTTAGATACAGTTGATTCGTGTTGGGGAAAATCATTTTTAGCGTCAGTTTTATTCTATAAATCTGTCAGACTAGTTTGGACTCGTGGAGATTTGTGTAGTCCCTCATTGCCAGGCTCCTTTACTGTCAGGGTCATTCTTCATGTTCAAAGTCATATCACCAAATGGCTTACTGCTTGCATCTGTTTGCTGTAACATGCATGTATTTGAAAACTGGTTCCAACGCTGTTCATCATCCACTCTTAACTTCCTCGCCCCGTCCTCTCCACGGATCACCAGGACATGACAAAAACTCATCTGCATGCCGGTGCTAGTTGAATGTTACTAACTCATTTCAGTGTTTTTTGACAAATGTGTGAATGGGCACACTTGTCAGTGAGTTTGTGAAGATAAAAAAAAGATATTTCATGAGAGGGATGATTAGTGATCAGGTGAGATTTGGACAGAGCTAACTTTTCACACCTGTGGACTCCTGCAGAAAACCCCCATGAAAATTGTGGAGGAGGAGGAAGAGGAGGTGGCTGAGATCCAGCCGGACCCTCTCCACCAACTCATCCTCCACTTCAGCCACAACGCGCTGACAGAGAGAAGGTGAGAGGGTTCAATCACTGAACATCCGTCTGTGTTACAGCGAGCAGCATGCAATTGAAATCCTATCATATTTCCTCCAGTGTTTCTTTTTGAAGGCGAGGTTAGGAGAGAAGATTTGTGGTTTATAGAAATGAGCTACT
>CAKAOI010046926.1:1678-27321 GCA_916701655.1 Sebastiscus albofasciatus
GAAACACATGCAGGCTGAGTTCCCCGAATACAGCCTCACAGCACATCATATGCTGATCACCACCACTAGCAGGTGCATGTGCTGAGATTTAGGGATTGGGTACAGGGTACCAGGGATGGTTGAGTTTTGATAAGACCCTGGTCTTGCCAACAATTGTTCTCTTAACAGAAATGGGTTGTGGATTGAATTTATGTGTCAGGGTGGATGTCTGGGACTAAAAACACTGGAGTTTGGCCCAGGAGACCGGTGTTCGTATCCCGTGTGAAACCAGAAATCAACTTTCATTTATTTGTCACGAAACTTCCTTAAGTTACACCACTTCCAGAGTTATTTTAACCCAAACCACAATCTTTTCTTAAACCTAACTAAGAAGTTTTGTTGCCTAAACCTAACCAAGTTGTTTCCTGTGAAGACGGAAGTTTATTTTGAAAAGACTGGAGCGGATATCAACATGTGGTGCTGGACATTTGTAGGAAAACACCCGAAAAATGAGGAATTGCATTCCGTAAGATATCATATACAAACCGTCGTATGAAGTTACACTGTTCGAACAGCGTCTGAAACTGTCAATCCAACAATCACACTGAACCCTTAAAAACCCAAAGATATTTACCTGTTTTATTCTACTGTTTCTGTAACAACATACAAATCTCAATTCTATCTCTACTTTTTAGTTTTTTATTGGCACAATAGAAAAAACAAGTGTCAGAGAAGGGACTACTTTTTTCAAGGATAATGATACAAACACAAGAAAGAAATGATCTATATCCAGTAGTCTGTGGCACCCAGCCCAAACGTCTAGTTGATGTAATCTTTACTTTACAGCAAGTGGCAGCTCAAGAGTAGAAGAATGATAGCGCCATGTATGAAATGAGGCGATCAATCAATTACGGCTACATCTACTAATAATGGATTATTTCATTCATTGTTTTAGTCAATAAAACATAAGTAAACTGTGAAAAAAAGCCTGTTACACTTTGTCCTCTGACCAACAGTTCCAAACCCAAAGATGTGCAGCTCACTGTCATATATTTTTGCTTAAACATGTAATTAAACATTTATAATTGTAACTCTACATTCAATCCATTTATCTATGTTTACATGGAGCTGATATTATTAAAGCTAAATGAAGCAGCAGGCTCTTTGTTTAGCGTGAATCGAAAGGAGAGCGCAGAACATAAAGGGAGCTGTACGCTTCCCTGTCTGCTCGCCGGCACTGCTGTCCTCAGACAACCCCACCCAAATGATTCTAATACTCCACCAAATGCTGCATACGCCTGAGAGTGTATCTCTGTCTGTGTGTCTGATGCATCGTACGCAGCGCTCGACACTACATGTGCAGTATGAGACTTATATTTAGAGAGACTGGAGTAATATCCTTCTGAATACTGGTTGCTGTGATGCGTTTGTGTGTGAGCACAGACTCTTTTGAAAAGAACTGTTACTCGCTCAGTTGCTCAAACATCATTGACATGATGAGAGACCGACTTTGACGCGTTTTAAATCACAGTATTGTAGAGCACAATAACAGCAACATACTGTACCGATCCACGTGCAAATGATGGGAATGGTTCAGGTTACTGTGTGCTCTGATGAGACAAAGAAACCCAAAGTGAACTTTGACATGTGCGTGGAGGTGAGCCATGCAGTACATGTGTCTGGACTTTGCTGTGCTTGGCATTGATATGACATTCCCTCTGCATGCTATATCTATTTTGGTATGTCTGTCCGTATATGTGTGTGTGAGAGAAAGATGCATCAGGGACAAAGAGTTCATACTGCAGCAGTGCTGTCTCTCTCCTCTCCCACATCCCTCCCTCCTTCTTTCTGCATCCATCTCCATCTCTGCTTTTCTTTTTTCCCTGGGAGTCTGTTTCCTTCTCCTCAAATGATCTCTCAGTATTTCTGTCTGTCTCGATGCACAGCGCGTCTCTCTCTCTCTCTCTCTCTCACACACACACTCACAGTTTGGGGTTGATACACTGTCTGTACATTTTGTGCTGCATGTACCAGCCTGTGTATGAAGCTGCCTGTCGCTGCGTGTTCAAAGTGATATTTGTTGGCATAAAAGTATTTGTATAATTATAGCATTTTAGGGTGTATTGATCTCTCAATATCACTCAATATTTAGCTAAAAATTTTAATTATACATGCAGGTGTGTTTGTGTGGCGTTCCCCTTCACATGCTCTTTGACATTTGATGATGCGTGCATGTGCGTGCACGTGTGTGTCCATCCCTTTTATCCCCGCTGTTCTCCCTCATCTCCTCATTTGACCTCTCCGTCTCCCGCTGTCTGTATCTCTCTCCCTCTCCTCGTCTCCTGGTAGTATATGTCAGATCCTCCCACATTGTGTGTGTAGCTTACCCTCTGTCTGCCTGTTCATGTGTGTGTGTGTGTGTGTGTGTGTGTGTGTGTTTGTGAGTGTGAGTGTGAGTGAGACCGTTTGATGCATCCTTTTTTTGAAGCTGTCGGATCTGCCTCCGACGGAGAGGCTTGATGCGTGTGAAGCTGTTTGGTACTGATGTCTGCTTGTGATGTACAGTGCAGGACTGTGCACAGTGTGTGTGACAGAGAGTGTGCGTGACAGAGAGTGTGTGTGTGTGTGACAGAGAGTGTGTGTGGGTGAGTAAAATCTCTAACCTCATACAGATATAGAAATCATTCAGTCTTTTGTCTTGGATGTGTGTGTATCAATACACTTGGTTTTTTACAATGTACTTGTGTGTTAACAGTGTGTATTAGGTGTGTGTGTGTGTGCAGTGTGTAGATGTACTTGTGTGTTAGCAGTGTGTGTTAGCAGTGTGTGTGTGCATGTGTGTGCTGGTCTGCAGCGTGTAGATGTACTTGTGTACATTGTGGTTTAGTGTGTGTGGTGTGGCCGGGGAGGGCAGCAGACTCAAATGTGAGTGGAGTGTCGGGAACACCGAGTTCAGACTACTTCGCCATCCCTCCCTGTCTCTCCTCCTTCTCCTCTCTTGCATCCTTCCTTCCTCTTTCCTCTTCTTCTCTTTCCTCCCCTCCATCTCCCTTTTTCCTCTCCCTAGTCGTTCTCTTCTCTCCTACTTATCCATCCTTACTGTTGTCTCCTCTTTCCTTCCTCTCTCTCCTACTACTTCCTCCTCCTCTATCACCTCTTCTTCTCCCCTGCTCGTCCCCTCTTCCTCTCCCCTCTCTCTACCTCCCTCTTTGTCTTCCCCTCCGTCTCTCCCTGTCTGAGGTGACCCACTCAGACGTCGATGAATAATTCAGACTGTGTTGCACTGCAGGTTTTCCCCCTCTCCGCCCCCACGCCTCCCCTCTTCTCCTCTCTCTCTTGCCTCTTCTCCTCTGCATCATCTCTTCTTCCTCCCATCTTTTCTGCCTGTTTTTATCTCTGATTCACTTTGACTGATTGTTTGATTCTTATTTTGGATAATTGATTGAACAAGCGCACATATTTGAGTGTAAAAGAGAAAGAGAAAGAGGGAGAGATCCCCTTAGTGTTTAGTAATCTGCAGCTCTTTCTGCAGGGGGCTTCTGGGTGTGTGGTGTCTCCTCTCTCTCTCTCTCTCTTTCTTCCACACACACACTTTCAGAGGAGGTGCCGTGCGCACGCTCAACAGCAGGGCTCTCCCGCTACCCCTCCCAACCTCAGCACACACCTCCGTCAGCAGCATCATCCCTCCTCTCACCCCTCTATCTCTTTCCAGTTACTACTGATTTGCGATGAGGCGAGGCACCAAAAGCTCAAGAGATGCGAGGAAGAGGAGGAAGGAGGGTGAGCGAGTGTCGGAAGGAGTGAGTCACGGAGCGGACAGTCGGGAGCAACGTGATCACTGCTCGGCAACCAGGAAACGGGCGCGCTGCTGGATGAGCTTTCCAAGAATCTGCCTGTGGCATTTCACTGATAATCCATAACAGCACACACACACTTCATGAGCTTTACAGAAAAATGACGCTGCTAATGAGTGTGAAAGCTACTTGGAAAGAAATGTGACGGTGATTCCTGAAAGATGTCATGTCATTATCAGTCACTCTCAGGAGATTTAGATTTAGATTCAAATAGAGCTGACCCGACGGCTTCCAAGCTTCCAAGCTTTGACCTTTGCCGTGGTATTCGACCTCCAAATCACTGTTTTAATGCTTTGTTTTTTAAATCTTTTTTTATTTTTTTATATTTAAGTATGTAATAATAATGTCTAAATCCCCAAATAGCACATGAAATAAGGAATAATCCCACATTACTACTTATTCATATTCAACGTTAATTATCATGAGTTATTCTCAGACCGATATTGCTGTTTGTTGTGTGTAGAGGTGTGTGTGTGTGTGTGTACAGTAGTGCTGCAGCAGCGCTGTCCCGAAGCTTCGAAAACCTTTGAATATTTCTCACAGAAGCTTTGTGAAAAAGCCAAAAAATGGTATTCGGGACAGCCCTAGTTTCAAACATTGTTCCTCATAAAATATTCAATTACTAAATTTGATTTATTAGACGAGACATTCGTAGCCATAATTCTGACACAGAATGTCCTCTAAGTCTCCCCCAAAAGTGGATTTAATAGGTGAAAATAATAAATGGCCTTCACGTTAAACATAAAATGACTGAGGCTGTCTACAATCAATCAGGACAGAGTGGGTGGTCGGGATGTTTTAAACATATCGTGTGTATGTTTGATGAGTTATAGCTGCTCTTCATGTGTGTGTATATCAGTGGGCAGCCAGACATGGCCAGTGGGATTCAGATGTGAATTTGGAAAAAGGCTCCAGGTGGTCGTCCTCATGACAGAAACCATTTTTTATTTGGTGTAAAGACTAAATTACAAGGTAAGAAACTGCCACTGGCCAAGTGTATATTTCCCTTAAAAACAACTCATAATTCACATCAGGTTGATGCTGCTTATCTTTTACACTCACAAGATGTGTATCAGCCCTTAAAAGGAAGACACCAAAATAGAGATGATGGAAAAAAGAAAAAAAGACAAACAGGCAAAAAAGAAGGATGGAAAAAGAGGGATAGAAGCAAAGAGACCAATACATAGGAGGAGAGGGGGTAAGGAGGAAAAAGGGGATATTTACTCTAGGCCACTCTCCTGAAGTGGCAGTTGCCATGGAGACCACGCCCCAGCTTCTGAGCACTCCAGGTCTGGAAGCAGTGGGAGGGGCTGGACGGTGGGGGAGTGTGCCCAGCGAGCCAATCACAGCTCTCTGCTGGGCTCTGACACATTTCCCACATGCAGAGCCCCGTTGTTAACGAGGTTACACAACGGTCTCCCAAAAAACACACAATCCCATTGCTCTAAGAACAAGCCAGCTGCTGGAGGATGACTCAGCCTGTTTGTGTGTGTCGAAGGAAAGCCACGATTCAGACCAACAGGAAAAGGACAGAAGCAGAAATACAGAAGTGTGACTGATCAGCATATACAAAATGTACAGAAACACAAAGTGACAAGACACTCCAACACACACGACCCTCCAAAACAAGCAATGCACTCGCGTTACATAATTACAAACCTGGAGATATCGGGTACACAGAGTGCCGGACCCAGACACATCACATGACCAGGAAATAAAAAATCACCAGTGGGAAGAAAATGAAGAGGACAGTGCATGTTTAGAGGCAAATTACACTCCTTGTTTTTCTATTACAGTAACTTAAAAAGGCTTCATTTATATGGTCATGTTCACACTTAAAGGAACAGTGTGTTACATTTCAAGTTATCTATTAGCAGAAATTGAATATAATATTCATAACTATGTTTTCATGAGTGTATAATAACCTGAAACTCAGAATCGTTGTGTTTTCGTTAGCTTAGAATGAGTCCTTCATATCTACATAGGGAGTAGGTCCTCTTCACGGAGTCCTTTATGTTTCTACAGTAGCCCAGAACAGACAAACCAAACTCTGGCTCTAGAGAGAGCCTTTCACGTTTTTATGTTACCTGAAAGTCACCGTACTTCTCCGACAGACTTGTGAAACTGCAGTAACGTGATCTGCTGAGTGCAAAACCGTGGTACCATGGTACCACCGTCTAATTTCCGTTGCTCCCAAAGTAGTGTTATTATGGTATGGAGGGCCTCTGAGCGAGGCCCTCCATTCCATACCTTCCTGTGGTTTTGTACTTGGCGGCTCACATTACCGCAGTCTTCAAAGGGAGGTGTAAACAGAGGGGTACTCAGTTGGTTGCAATCTGCAACCACACCACTGGATGCCACCAAATCCTACACACTGTCCCTTTAAGTGGAAAATATTTCAAATAATTGTGAACTGTAAAATTCTGAATTTGATCATATTGCAAAATGAGCAACGTGGATATGTGGGACCCAGTTTCACCTCTGTCCATGACGTCTCTTAAACTTTGAATAATTCCACATTTTGGCAAATACGCATATTCATTTTTTGGCGGAAACTTGAGGAAATTGATACCACTTTCCTGGGTGTCCATTTAAAGAAGCTACAGCCAATAGACAATTAGCTTAGCATACAGACTGGAATCAGGGGAAAGCTGCTAGCTGAGCTCTGTCCAAATGTAAAAAGCACCTGTAAAGCTCACTAATTAACAGATTATAGCTTGTTTGTTTAATCCATACAGAAACAACAATTTGTTATATGCCATCTTGAACAGAGCCAGGCTAGGAGTGTGTTCCAGTCCACGTACTTCCAGAAGTACACTTCAATGTAGTGCACTTTGTGCACTCTGTACTCACTTGAGTAGTGCGTTAATTTCAGCGGGGTAGGGTCGTCTCAAATCGAATACTCTGCGGCGCACTGACCGGAAATGACGATCGCTACACGTTTCCTGTCTTTGTGCTAGGCTAAGCTAATCGGCTGCTAGCTCTAGTGAGAGTGGAATCGATCTTCTCATCTAACTCTCTGCCAGAAAGCGAATAAGCTTATTTCCCAAAATGTCAAACTATTCATTTAACATGCAGAGCATTAATATAGCATCAAACAACTATTTGCCATGTAAAGATATCGAGGAGTAATGTCTACCTGAGCAGAGAAAGAAATCTCTCTCTGTGTGTGTTGTAATCCAAGCTTGTCTGTGCTTTATTGACATAGCGTTGTTGTTGTAGTCGGCTGTGCATGCTTTTAGTGCATGTTTGTACATGTGAGCGTGCCCCACTGGCTAGGACATGGCCGCTGCTCTGCTCTCATATGTCGGTTACAGCTGATAACGCTGTCTCAACCGATGGCTTCATTGTGGAAGCGAAGCACCCACCCTCTGGTTCCCCCCTAGGTTAACACTGTTACCTCTGTCAGACCTTCACCGTTGTTTTCACTGTTGAAGCTGTTAGCACCTTTAACTACGAGCCACCAGCTTGTCGTCGCCATGTTGAGAGCCGATGAGAGGCAACAGAAATGCTCTCAATACCCTATTTAGCTCCTTTAAGTAAATCTGTTGACTTTTACCTACTACTACTGTTGTGTGTGGCCTAACCTGATCAACTCCAAAACAAATGACTTTTTTCCATACTTGTGTGCACATGCATACTTCCAACTTATTTTCCAGTTCATATTTGCATCAGATATGGGTTACATCCTATAATAGATGTGAACAGTCAAGCAGAAAATGAGATATGAGCAGCAATGTGGAACTGATCATGAAGGCCTGCAGCCTGTGAGAAGACACTACTGTCTCTGTTGTGTTGTGTGTGTGTGTGCTTGTTGGCTGTGTGTGTGTGACACTGCCCAAGGAGGGGGCTTCACATGACTGGCAGGGCGCAGGTTTGATCCTGCAGTCGTCATGTGCTTGTTCCTGTCAGAGTGTGCTTGAGAAAGAGACGAAGCCTCACCTTCTCTGACCCTGTGCTGCTTTGGCTTTATGAATCAGCTGTATGTCTCACAGGGATGTGCAACAGAGTCGGATAGTTTTTTTATCCCAAATGTGCTTGACTCAGGTAATTACATCATATGTGTTGAGCTGCCAGGTAAAAGATACTGTATCCTTTATCTCAACAGAAGAAGGTATACTATATAGCACTTAGGATCTAAAAATGCAAACAAATGCTGCTCAAAAAGACATGTTTGGGCACACAGACTATCATTCAAATCATGTGTATGTATGTACGCCCTACCTGCATGCCCTACCTGCACGCCCTAACCTGCCACAAACAAAAGGTGAACAATTACTGGAATGCAAATATACGCGCTTTACCTTTGGCTGGCTCTGTAGTGACAATTCCCTCTTCTCCTCCTCCCTCCTTCAGGTCAACTAAGGTTGAAATATGCCATTTATGAAGTAGACTTATGGCTTTATGAATTCATAATAATCCAGTAAAACCAAACATTCATTCTCTGTTTTAGAGAATCAGCTCTTTCTTGGAAACCGTCTTTTATCTCTATTGAAATCAGGCCCAGTGACAAAGGTTAAAGAAGCGGCTTTGTGCTGAGGGATGACATGAAATAATGCTTTCACCCTCCACAGCTAAAGTCAAGGTGCCCTTGACCGAGGCGTTTGCCCCCGGCTGATCCAGAGCCAACTGCTCTGTGGCCAACGATTAGAGCAAAACGTGGGCTCCAAAGAGCAGCGGTGTGTCTGTTAATGGAGTTGAAAATGGAGTCAAATCAAGTTATTGTCAGCATATAAAAGAAAAATGTGTTTGGAAAGAAGCTTTTCATTGAAACACTTTTAGATTTCTGTCAAGGCTCATCATTTACGGTGATGTTTGTGACTGCACTAAATTGGACTTTATATAAGCTATCTTGGTTTCTTTCCTCCCTTGCACATCCATATTTTCATCATGACCTCTTGAATGTACATAGACAAATAATTCTTTACTCAATTTCCACCTGAATTAATGTCCCTGTGTTTTTTGGGCTGTATGATGCTGACTACTGGAGTTTACAATAAAAGAAGGTCTATTTGAAACAGACACGGCCTAGAAATTCTTCAAAATGAAGCGAAAAAAACAAAACACCATCGAACTGTTGATTATCTGTTAACTGTTTGAGTCCCTCAAAATGAAAATAACACAAAAATAGTTAAAGTGGTTAAACTACAGAACTACGTTGCAAATATTTATAATCACCCTGATCTTTTTTTATTTTAGATTTTTCAATGTATCCTCATATCCTCATTTTTCATGCGTTCTCCTATGAATGTCCAGCAACACTCACGTGTCAATTTCCACTCCAGTCTTTTCAAAATAAACTTCCGTCTTCACAGGAAAGAACTTAGTTAGGTTTAGGCAACAAAACTACTTAGTTAAGTTTAGGAAAAGATTGGGGTTTGGTTTATAATAACTCTGGAAGTGGCATAACTTAAGTACGGCTGTTACGTGACAAATAAATATACGTTGACTTTAACGCAGGATATGAACAAAGACATGTTTTTGACCCACGTTTGTTGCTCGTTAGAACTTCATGGTTCACAATTACGTGGATTGCATACAAATTTTTTCGTGGGAGATATATATAGGAATTACAGTGCATTACTTTTCTTAGGTATAGCGAACAATGTATGAGAACAGCCTGAGATTTTTTTTTATCTTATCTACATATTTTTAAATATTCAAAATAAATAGTGTCAGTCTACACAATTTTTTCTTGAAGATGGACTAAATATTAATGAACGTCTTGTGATTATTCAAGATAGAATTTTTCCACAAAGAAGAACCACTCACATGTACAGTACCCCTGAATTGTGCACCAAGTTAAAACATGCAAGAATTAGTGGAGTGTGCAAAAAAATTGTCTAAGTTGTGATAAAATTGCTAAAGCCATGATATCTGACAGCAATGTCACTCTTTATGTCGATGAGTAGAACCACACATGAATCACATTGAATCATGTTTTGTTTTTGACTAAAAGTCAGACATTTTGATGAATTAACCTGAATGCAGCACTATTCTAACAGGAGTGTGAAAGGTGGAACATCAAAGATGGGTGCGTGTGTGTAAAGAATGTGATTAGGAAGCTTTGTGCCACCAGCTGACAGCCTCTGCAACGCTATGTTGTGGCATGACGACAAACTGAGACACTGAAATAAACATTTCAGGTGTCATTTGAAAGACTGTTTTATTCTTCTGTATATTCCCTGAAAAGATTCTCTGATCTCTTGTCTTTTTATAGTTTATAAGCCGTATTCTCTCTGAGACATGGCTTTTTCTACAGAGAAAATACACACAAACGTTGACCTTTAACCCTCCAGAGTGATCTTAGAGGGACAGGGTAGACACACTCAGTCCAGTCCTCGTCCTCTCTGACTGCAATATGGCAAGAAAAAGTAATCCTCATTGTCTGTCCACCAGTTATCCAGCGAAAGGCTAATCCATTAAACACTGGAGTTCATCCAACGGTTGACAGATTAACCCACTGCATCCTGGGACACACACTCACACACACACACACACAGACACACACACACACACACACACACTAATGACAAGGCAGCACTGGAATAGTGCAGTTTTTCAGAGAGAATCTGTTTCATGTAACTGTTAACCAATAATAATAATAATTTATATAAATATATGAGTAGTAAGCAGTAGTGGAATGTAAGTACATTTACTCAAGTACTGTATGATTTTTAAGTAATTATTCCATTTTTACTTTGTACTTTTACTCCACTACATTTCAGAGGGAAATATTATACTTTTTACTCCTTTAAATTTATCTGACAGCTTTAGTTACTAGTTACTTTACAAATTACGATTTTTAGTATAACACAAGTTTATAAAAGCTTATAAAATACAACACATTATAAAGGATGAAACGTAGTATGTTGGGAAACTAGACTAAAAACTACCAAACAAACTACTTTAATTATATAAAATAGTAGGGCTGTCCTGAATATACCATTTATTGGGCTTTCGAAGCTTCAGTGAGAAATACTTGAAGGTATTCGAAGTTTCGTGGCACACAACAGACAACGATATCTGTCTGAGAATAACTAATAATAATAATGTTGTGGGATTATTCCTTATTTCATGGGCTATTCTGGGATTAATACATTATTATTACATATATACAAAAAATTAAAAAAATAAACAAATAAAAAAACGAAGCATTGGAATAGTGATTTCGAGGTGGAGTACCATGGCAACGGTCGAAGCTTTGAAGCATTTGGATCAGCCCTATAAAGTAGTTCAATTGGCTCCACTTATGCAGTATTGTATATTACGACATCACTAAGTGCAGTCTAATACAGTATTGTCATATAATATAACACTCACAGGAGCTATTTTTCTGCAGAACAAGTACTTTTATTTTTCATACAGTACATTTAACTGATAATCATGTTTTCTTTCATAGTATTTTGAATGCAGAACTTGTAATGGAGAGCTTTTACATGGTGGTATTGGTACTTTTACTTCAATAAAATGATCTGAGTACTTCCTCCAGAACTGCTAGTCAGTCATCTGATACTGTGGCTCAGAGGCTCCAGGGTGC
This sequence comes from Sebastiscus albofasciatus, assembly GCA_916701655.1. Lineage (NCBI taxonomy): Eukaryota > Metazoa > Chordata > Actinopteri > Perciformes > Sebastidae > Sebastiscus > Sebastiscus albofasciatus. The sequence goes on from CAKAOI010046926.1 coordinate 13,052, forward strand.
AGTTCACCATGTTGGCCACCAGAGGCTCCATAGAGTCTCTGCAGCAGCCCTGAGGAGGGGCGCGGCTCTGCACCGATTCAGGTCAATGAGTTCCTTGTGGTGAGGAGAACAGTCAGGCTTGGGGCGCTTACACACACACACGCACACACACACACACACACATGCACATAGGTAGTCAAAAAGCAATGTTACATCATATTCAGTAATCTTATTATTAGCCCCTGTAATGTTTCTGTGCTTGTCTCTGATGTACAGCTTCTAGGAGTGAGATGGGGTGAGACATACACATTCACACACATATACACTAACCTGAGCACAGGATGTACTGTGTTCTACTGTAGTATCAAGGTGTGTTGATCGTTGACGCTGCCAAATGTAAGTGAACCTGCGTTACCTCACAAGACCCCAAACCAACTGGAGTTGAACACTGTGTGTGTGGACTGTAATGACAGCTTCATTGTATGTGCACGCACGTACACACCATGTATCCGTGTGTATTTGGGGGGTACTTTTTTTGATGCGGACTGTTGTGTGGCGTTGTGCGGCGGTGTGCGGCGGTGGGGGATTGAGTTACATGTATAAAGTGCAGGGCGGAGATCTGGGAGCTGCAAACTGAGCCAAGCTGGCCAGCGCTGCTACAGTACTGCTGTGACTGCAACACACACACACACACGCGCACACACACACCGAGTGGGGGAAACGAGGTCGGCTTGGCACTCTGTCAAATATCTCTCTCCCGCTCACTCTCGCCAAGTGCTGCGTAGGATACTACACTACACACACACAGAGGGGTTCTGCTCTACTGCACCATTTTAGAAGGCTGGGGGCGTACAGTGCGCACACACACACACACACACACACACTGCAATTTAAATAAAAAAATGAATCCACATTGAATGTTGGGGGACATATTAATCATGCTAAGTGGATTCACCTCATGAAAAGAAGAGTGCTCTGTATTTTGTGGGCCAATTTCAGGGCAGCGGAGCATTCTGCGAAGATCTAAAATCTAGTTATTTTTAATAGCCAGATTTACATAAATCATATCTCAATCCACTGCCAATTTGTAGACAATTTGTAAGCTGTAACAGTAAATAGTAGAAAATGATCCAACAGGATCAAAAACCTACTTCTTTCCATGTGATTCCCCCAAGAAGCTCAATTACTTCTCTGATGTGGTTTTCATGTTTCATGGTAACGCCTTGTTCACGACAGCCTCGTTCACAACAGCCTAGCGCCAAAAAAGAAAAGAAAAAAAATGTATTGTGGCTTTTGCATTGAAAAATAATCTATTGTTTGTTCAGGGGCCACAGTGAAGCCTCTGATATTAACCCACAGTTGTGTTTTTCATCAGTAAATGCTCTTTGCATTCAGTTCTGCTTATATAAAAGCACAAAACTTAATGTGAGTGACGTTTAGGTGTATGTGTGTGCGTCACAGCTGCCCTCCTAGACTCCCACTCCCACGTTTACCTTGAAAGCAATCTCTACACCCTCTCCTCCCTTCCCTTCCTCCGCCTCTCCACACGAGGAAAACTAGCAGAATTCAGTTTGGTGGATATAATCCCTTCTGAGTCCTCCGTGGTATTTCAAAAGGACATTGGCCCTTACACAAACTAAGCTGCTTAATATTAATACCGCAGTCGTTCCTCGCCGTTTTTCTGTGTTTGTGGTGGGCGTGTGTGTGTGTTGTGGCTATATATAGGTTAACTGGGCTAATAAAGAGGGATTAGGCGACTCGGTGGCACTGATTGAAAAATGGTATACGTCAGAAGGAGCGGCAAACTGACAGATTAGACCCCCAGTAGTTCTGTGTGGATTACAGCAGAGAGGTCACCTGCCATGAGAGGTGGGGATGAGATGAGATCGATAGAGAAGGAGAGGTCATTTTGGGGAGAAAGAGACAGAGGCCCTGTTCAGACCTGGTATTAACATGCATCCTCAGTGATTGGATCAAGTCCCCAGGAAGAGCCCCGGTCGTTGATCCCAACTTCCATAGTGGCGGTACTACAACTTCCATGTCCGTCATGTGATGCCATCGGGCCCAAAAAAAACTTTTCCCATAGACTTACATTGGGAAAGAAACGTCTGTAACCCAGCAGATCATTTTTTTTAGATAAATAAACTCCCCAGTATGAGCACTCTAATAGTCCTTATTTAAGTCATTAGGTTGAAAATTTGTAAAACGCGCTAATAGCTGAATCCAGAGTTATTTCTCTTTCTCCATTCATATGAGTGAGACCCAGAACAAGGCTGGAGTGCAAGCCGTGACGATGGCGTGACGTTGGGACCCCGTGACCAAATCATGTGACCGAATCATGTGACCGAGCGGACGCTACTGTGCATGTTCCATGGGCCCAAGATCGGGTACTTTTCCAGACGGAAGTTGAGCCATTTTGTCTTCATGCTCCACTGAGACACTTTCATAGGAATGAATGGGGCCCCGCCTCCAATGCTGGATCCAGTTCTCTTATGTAGGGATTTGGCAGTAATAGGTTTGGTTATTAGCAAATTAATTAATAAATAATAATAGAATTATTAATATTAATACAAATGATCAATAAACATTAATAATAAACGGGGCACCACCCTGGAATCAGGGACCAATAACCAAGACGTTAATGTAGTCTCATAAATATACTAAACTATCAATTTGGAATGTTGATTAATAATTAAATTAATAACTATAACCAAAATAGATAGTAAAGGTTGAAGGATATTGGAGTTCTTGACATAGCAGAGGTTGGCATTATTCACTCTTGTACAACATTAAACAGACCAGCATGTATATTCCACAAGCATTTATTTACAAGATAATAAAGGTTTAAAACACAATATTAATCTAACTAAATAACTAAACTAAACAAACCAAACAAAGTGTGTGAGCATGTGTGTGTGTGTGTGTGTGAGAGAGAGACAGAGAGAGAGAGAGAGAGAAAGAGAGAGAGAGAGAGAGAGAGAGAGAGAGAGGGAGAGAGACAAGATGGCTTCTTGTCTCAAGATGTCTGCCTACAGACAAAATGGCGAGCACTGTAAAACTACAAACATGGCGGGATCAAAGATGGCCGCCAACATGTCACCACATGGCCTCTTTGTTCTTTGGAACACATGTGTTCAGGAAGGAAAGAGGGTGGGGGAGGGGGGGTAGGGGTAAGGGTGATTTGGGGGTTAAGATTATCTGAAGCTGTATGTTTATGTTTAAAACTAATTCACAGTTTATGTATGTGATCTTAATGTGTGTGAGATAATGCAGTGGGTTAGAAAAGATGGTTAGTTTGCATGCAAGACCTTGTCTATGTGAAGCATAAACTAAACACATCAGATCTGCCGAATATCTTAACTATAAATAATATCACAACAGTCAAACTCAATGAATAATAGTAAACATATCAATACAGGTACATTCTAGAAATCAAAGTTGAACAGTCGTGGTCAGCCATGTGCAATTGCTATTGCTAAGGTAAGCCCAGTACGTTACCAATCCATGGAAGAAAAGGGTTTGTAATTCCATGTGTTGAAGTTGTGGTTCCAAGTCAAAGATGTTGTCTTTGCTGTGCTCAAATCAAGTTGTGCAGATTGGAGGAAGCTGATCGCTCAAATACTTCTTCCAGCAGCTTGATAGCTTGGTGCTAACTTCCTTGTGGTTGTTGCTTGAAGTTAGTAGGTAAAAAGACAGGCTCTCGCGTCTTCTGCCTTAGAAGATCGTTGTGTTCCTATGGCTGTTTCCTAACAGGCCATATATCAGAGCAGAGCTGCTTCTATAGCTTCTGGTCTGGAGAGCAGCAGTTCACCTCCACAGGTTAGAAGAGGTAAGAAGGGAGGTGAAGAGCAGAAAGAGGAGGAACAAAGAGATTCCTCTGGTTTTGTCCTGGGTGAATTTCACACCTATGTGTGAATGCTACAGTAGCCAATGGCTGCTGAGCTGAGTCCTCAGCCAAGGGCTACTGAGCTGAGCTGAGTCCATGGGTCAAGGATCATGTTACTGAGTTCATTTGGTCACTTGCCACCAGTCAAATTGGTGGGTCCCTACACTTAATACATCCATGGATCGGATCACAAGTGGACGGCTCTAAGTACAGGTGTGAACGCACGCAAGATGCATTGAGGATGCATTGAGATCGGATCACTCAGACCACATTCAGAGGTGGTTTAGGTAGTCTTTTGTTCCACTTCTTTGCACAGAGCTGATATCCGCCTGGCTCTCTGGAGCTCTGTACCCCTACAGGCTGTTGTTGGCGGTGTTGGCGGTGTCAGCAGTGTCGGCGGAGCAATAACCTTTTATTTTGATGTTAATACAATGTACCAGAATCTAGGAATATGTAGGATATTACTACTGACATTCCTGTAATATCGCGTCACAACGTCTGCTGTATTAACTGTGTGTTTAATACGTGTTTATTTGCATACAGAGTGGGGATGTGAGATTGGATCACAAATGGCCACTGGAGACGCATGTGAAGACGCATTCTAATACCAGGTGTGAACAGACGTACTTAAAGCTGTTCACGCGTGTTTGGATCACTCAGGACTCATGTTAATGCCAGAACAGGGCCAGAGGCTGAGAGTGAGGTGATGTAGGGAGATGAACGGGGATAAGGCACTGGTTCTTAACTTCACTTTACTTAAAGGAAAACTGATTTTAAACATCAGAGTCTGTGTACAGGTCTTGAGGAGTTTTACTGCACATGTAAAAATAATTGTATAAAGCCTTTTGTGCCTCCAGAGAATGAGCCTCAGGTGGTGTCACTTGAGTCAGTTGTGACTTTTAAAAACTTTGAAGTAGTTTAACAATGAAAAGATTCTGGCGATGTGGAGTTAGAAAGAAGCGAGTTCTACCAGTCCTGCAGCCCGCTCCTCATCTCTGCTTGAGGCTAGCGACTTGAGGCTACATTGGTCGCTACTAACCAGTGGCGGCGCCAGAGATTTTCTTTTGCCAGTGCTACGGGGTTGCTCGAGTTTTCAGTGAGGGTGCTCTGAAGTGAAGTGCTCTGACCCACTAGAAATTCCCCGTCAGAAACTCATGTACTTGCACACTTTGACTCTCACAAACACACTCAATTAATTCTACTCTGGGGAATTACAAATTTTAAAATGTAAATAAACCACAGATATTTCTTGGGGATGCTAGGGTTAGCTCTAGCATCCACAAGCCTCTCCCTGGCTCCGCTTATGCTACTAACATAACACACCTGAAACTCTGACCCAACTGTTTGCAGTTGAGTTGCATTGTGGGTAAAGTAGGAGCCAGACATCATCGATTTTGTAGAAATACTAATGTAAAAATCCTACAAGTAGAAGTGCTGCATTCAAAATGTACTTAATAAAAAGTACACATTTATTAGAAGAAAAAAGTACAATATGTCCCTTTGAAATGTAGAAACATTTAGAAACATTTAGAGGAAAAATAAGACAAGCAAAATCCAGAGAAAAGAAGACAAACGAGAGGAAGAAAAAGAGAGAGGTCAGGGAGAATAGGCAGGTCTCCTGTCAAGAGGACAGAGGGATAACGTTACTGTTTGTGAACTGTTCACTAAGCAGGCATTTTGTGCTGACTTTGCTAAAAACTCTTATTTTCAGAACACACATCGAGTTCACAGCTCTGCGCAGCCGTGCTCAACTTACAGCGTTAGATTGTACGGTTGCTGTTTAAGTGACAGCTCTGCAGTGTGCAATTTAGACGCCCCAGTTACGCCACCACCTTTGATAGTAGACGCAAAATACGGCACCGCAACGAAGAGGAGACATGTGGAAGCCCGTCCGCTGTCCTTTGACGACCTTTACAATGCTGACATTTAATTGTTTCCTTGTGGCTGGGTTCAGTAAACCATGTCCATGTGTATTGAGCGGTGCTCTGGAGTCCTGCTCCCTGACATGCTAATAGCAGGTTTCCATCTCCTACACATGTGTGTTGCTCTCTCCTGAGTTTTGGAATATTTGATTGAAGCTGCCGATAGTCGATATCCAGTTTATATTTAAATGGCACAACTTTCACGGCCGTAAATGATACATGGATTTAATGTTTCCCACAGACCTTTATTCTTGGCAGCGTGAAGTAACAGTGCCTCTAAAACAACATTTAGAACCTCACAAGAGGCACTAAACTGTGCTGCATCGCTTACAAACCAAAACACTTCAGGTAGCTTAGCAGCTGTTTAAAGAGCACCTATGATGGGAAGTAAAATGTATATTAATGCTGTTCAACAAACATATTAAAAATAGAACTGAAGTGAATTTTAAAACATGTAGTAAGAGGAGTCTACAGCCATGGGAGCAGCTCTGTGAGGCTGTAGGCACAGCTGCACTGCACAGCTACATGCTAACAGTAGCATGGTAACATGGTAACCAGTAGCTAAGGGTTGTATTGAACCCTAATGCACATGCACACAGTCACACACACACTCCCACACCACATCTGTAGATCCAAACCAGTCGGGAAAGAAATGTCAAAAACGAGAGGATTGGATGCAGACGTTGGCCGCAAAACTCCAAAGCGGCCGCTGCGTTTTCTCCTGAGTTATGGCGCAATGCGGCCCCCTGTAATTTACCTTCTGCCGGAGCACGTAGGGCCGTTCGCCCTGGCATTCCTCCGCTCGCCCACCGCAACACATGAAAGCTTCGGCCACAGCTGTTCTAGATGGCGGTAAACGAGTCCCAGATGGCGAAGTGTTTTGTGTGTATGTGTGCGTCTGAGCTTCTTGCCACATAAGAGAGTGCTTTTACTGTACAAGTGGCCTGAGTCACATCCCCAGGGGTAATGTGGGGAGGACTACTGCAGGATGCTGGAGGACGTGTGGGTGTAGCCTACTGTTTGCCCACAGAGCAGCTTGTTTGCACCGGACATGTGTGCGTTCATGCTCGCACATGCACAAGAGTTCTGACTATTCCTACTCTGAACCCTGAGACAGCAGCAGGAAGAATTTTTACAACCTTGCAATCGACGAATAGCCAGCGCTGCTCCGCATATATGCTGTGTCATGCGAGCTCAATACAGCTCGAAGGCTATTGATTACTCATCTAGAAAAAAATCCATCCTGCTGTTAAAGTATGCATGTCAAACCATCGAGGATATCCTTTGGAAAGATTGGATTATCCTGCTGCTTGGAGATTAACAACCAACTATACTGTATATGTATAAATTCATCTGTGTGCCATTCATCCATGCATTATTATATCCATGCATGCATCTATTCATTTGTTAACTCAATACCATGAAAATCTTTCAAAATGGACAGTGTTTATAAGCTGAATGAGCTACTGTATGTCAACCCAGTGCTAAAAATACATCACAATGAAGTGAAGTCCACTGGGAGCATGAATCCATTTGTAAACTGCTGTTTTGCAAGAGGCAGAATAAGCTGATGTAATACGCCGTTTGCAGACTATTAGGAGAACCATTCACATATTGAATGGTATCCCTTTTATTGTACTTTGTGTACTAGAAGGTTTTTCTTTTAGAATATCTGTAAAATATGTCTCTTTCTATTTTAAAATGATGTTGAAATAAAAATAAAAGGTGGAGAAGGGTTACAGCTGCGGTAAAGCTGACAGTAAAGGCCTTAACACACCGGGGGCGTGAAGAATAAACAACACAAGAAATGCTAAATACTTGCCTGTGAATATTATATGTCTAGTTCTTTTATTGTGAAAGGTAAAAACGGAAGAAGTGGATCTGACCTGCGCTGCTTTTGTCAATTATGAAAGGAGTGATAAAGTTTGCCGTCCTGGTTCAGACTACAGAGCCTCCGTGTTGTACTTCATTAATATAGGCGCAACTCAACCCGCTCCACACAATGTGATTGGTTGATGCCTTTATTTGTGGTGTGAGCTCAGAAAATCAACCTCATTCCCCAATAAAATGACATTGCTTTTTTGCTGCATAATATTCACATTTCATGTGAAAGTATTCATGACAAAAACAATAATTTAATTGCACGAAAAAAACGCCCCCGGGGTGAAAAGGTTCTAAGAAACAGGTGGAAGGAGGCACTTGGTCTGCACAGTTGGCCAGGTGTGCAAAGGTGGGAAAGTGAGGCAACAAAGAAAGTGTGAAACATTACGTTTTGCACTTCATTCATTTGGCTGACTTAAAATGAATGCATTCATGTATTCAAACTCAAAAGGAACAAGAGCAAGATGTCATGACTGTCTGAAAGTGTTTGACCTTTCCCCATTTGTAAGAAGCAGAGCCGTTTTAAAAGAGACTGGGAGGCCGTGTTATGCAACCAGAGGGACATGAAGGCATGCTACTAGCCACGCCTTTGAGTTCAGACATTCGGAACAGGTATTACTGCAACACTTTCACCTTTAGATGTGGTATAAAGACACTTCATATGACATACTGTTTCAAGCATACTGAACCCTTTACCAACCTAACTCCACTCACATTGCAATTTTGAATAAATGTCTATTAAGTGACAATAGCTGACATTTAAGCAGACACCATGTGTCTCATGAGTATCACGTGTCTGTCTGCCTTCTCCAGGCAAACTGGAGAGGTTGCAGAAAAAAAGGAGCATAGTGCACGGGGACTTTGACATTTAAATTGGGAAAAGGACGGACAAAAATCTGCAGAAATAAATAAATTAGTGCAGACATAATATCACATACATTTGTGTCAATGAATGGTGTGAATATGTGGATTGTATCCCTATCTTCTAGGTCAGAGTTCATGCCACATGAGCTCTTTCCTTACAACCTACAAGGTGCTGTTCTTTTACTTCCAGAGAATGCTGGCGAGCAGGACTACCAATGTGTTATGGAGGTCAAAGGTCTCTTGTGTGCTATGGAGGGCCGGGAGCAAGGAGGCCTGGACGGAGGGCGGTGAAATAACAGAGATTACAACACGTTATCCGTTTGCTCAGAAGAGTCTGGTGGAGTTAAGCAAGAAGGTGAAAGTTCAGGTCTTGAAACCAGACAGGTGGTTGTTCCTTTCTCAACAAAGGCGATGACAGTGGATGATCTTTTGGCTGTTGAGCCTCCAACATTGTCAGAGATCAATGCTGCTGATTAATTCTGCATGATTGAGTCATCTCTCCAACTGCAGCATGGTGGCCATTCTTCCAGTTTTCCAGGTTTTTGAGCACTTACGCGACCTCCTGTTTTCTGCTCTAAGGCCTCGACCATACTCAAATAAATACATTTTAAATGCTGTTTAAGTGTTGAAAGATTTATTTGAGATTGTCTTCTACAAGTTTACAGTCACAACAAAATGCCAAAAGAGTAGAAAAGCTTTTAAATGTCGTCTATCTGACTCCTTCGATTTAGGAGGTGAAGTTTTATTAAAAGAAGGACTGTCAAAGTTAACACGTTTTTTTGCGATTTTCAGGTTGTAGCACGCTCAGTTCTAAAGCTAGATTTAAAGATACTGGCATCATATGAAACTAAAACCTAAGGAATCCATCGGTACCAACCATGTCATACTAGTTTGTTGCTAAGGAGGTTCAATTACGCTCCAAATCTTAGGATACATTTTGGCGAGGAAAAACTGTCATGGCTATTTTCAAAGGGGTCCCTTGACCTCTGACCTCCAGATCAGTGACTACCAATGTGTTATGGAGGTCAATAATGTGTTATGGGCTCTATAATTCTTTCAATTCTGCAGTGAAGTTCTGACACATAAAGTGGGTAAATAGGACGAGTGATTACCACCTCTGGACATAAAAATCAACCAGATCCTTAAAGTCTTCTCGCCCTTCGTGCAGCCCACTCTCACCTCTAAAGTACCGTGACAGAATTGTCCTCCCCTTCTCTCCTCTGTGGCCTGTCAGCAAGAAAGACGCCACTTGTTCAGCCTCACAGTAGCTAGACGGTCAGGCGCCACGTTAGCAGCTTCTGCGTCTAGACGCAGCCAACAAGCCTCCTTTTCTCCCATCAGTGAAACACGGTGTGAAAAAAGGAAACTTTATATTGAGCTCACACACGGTGATGTCACCTCGCTGCTGCCAAGAAAGCAGCGGCCCTTATTTGCATTTTGTTTTTTCGGCTGACAGCATCTTTTAAAATCCTTTCCAAATAACGCCTGACAAAGATCCCAGTTGTTTTTTCTCATGTTTTTTTTTCTCTTCCTCTTCCGTCCCTCCCCTTTTCTTCTTTCTCAATTACTCTTAACATTTTATCTGCACTTGTTACCCCACAGCACACACTCTTTCTCACACACACAGCTCAGAGAAAGAGGCCTCTGTGTTCTGGAGACAAAAGCTCCTCTTTCTCCAGAATGGGAGCCGAGCTTCCGGTTGAAGCTCACTGTGTCAGAGGGGAGAGGAAGGGCAGACGACGGGCCAAGAATACCAAATGCAGTATGTGTGTGTATGAATTTACATCTCTTCATTTATCTGTGTTTTCATCCTGCGTGCTATGTACGTGAGCTTGAATATGGGTGCCTTAGTTTGACGGCATTAATGCAATCTCCATCTTTTTCTCTGGTGCTTTCCCTCCCAGTGTGTGTGTATGAATGTGTGTGTGTGTTGTCAGGGTGGTCCGCCGGCTGGGTGAGGGCACTGAGTTTGTGTCCGCCTGGTGTGAACTGGCTAGCCGCCCCCCTGCAGACACACTAAGACTAAATGGTCGCCAGGGAGCGATGGGAGCGAGCACAGTTTTCACCATTTAATGTGGAGATACAAACACACTCTGTCCCTTTCTCTTTGTCTTCCTCACAAGTTCATTCACTTCTTTCACTTCCTGCCTGCCTCCGTCTTTTCTTTTGTCATTTTTCACTGTCCTAGCCTCTCGTTCCTCTGCTTATCCATGCTGCTTTCTCTCTTTTTATACAACTTTCTAATTTCTTCCGCCCTCTCTTTTCAGCTCTTTCTTTCATCCTTTCTCTTTCATGTCTAACTCATGTTAAGTATAACCTACAAATGATGAAATGACAGAGCTGGAGACAGAGATAAACACGGCTGCCGTTATTTCAACTATAAACTACGGTGTTAAAGAGCAACAATAATGGTGGATTCAACTAAAGTGTGAGGCTCCGTGTGTCTGCATGTGCGAACAGTGCAGTCAGTGAGCCTTAATGAGATTCGAGGGGTGTGATTGAATGTTTAGCTCTCGTTGCTTGACATTCACAGCTCTCAACTACAGCATCAGTAGTAATGAAGGGTGTTTGCAAACACAGTGGTCCTTTTGATCTGCCTCCTGCAAGTGTTTACTCAAGGAGAATGAAGCTTAAGTTCCACAGAGGAACGATAGTAGCACCAATGACAAAACGTCATGGTCACACTTAAGATAGTCCGGTGCTGACACTGAATTTGCTAAGTAACAAGGTTTGACAAAACGAGGAGCCACTTTTCATCGTTTTGACCATAGTGTTTTACAGGATCATTTCTCCCTGTTCATAAAATTGGAAGTTCTTTGTGTCCATTACATAAAATGTTATGCTCTTTTGACATGTGGAGTTCCTCAAGGTTCAATTCTTGGCCCCATGTTATTTTGCCTTAGGAGGACATTATCTGCCATACCTAGGTTATCTGTAGGTTATCACTACTTTGCTGATGACACACTGCTTTATTTGTTTGTAAAACCTGGAAATAGTTTTAATTTGGCTGCCCTATTTACTGTATAAGTCCTTCTGAAATCAGTGCCTTCACAATTCAAAACATACTTTAAGTATTTAAAGCTTCAGTAGGCAGTATATTTTTGGCATCATTGGGCAATAATTCCATAATAACCTTTCAGCATATTATAATTCAAGTGTTGTGAGAGGAAACTAGACTTCTGCTCTTCCTCATGGCTCTGTTTTCAGACTTTAGAACACCTAACCTGTGACGGGAGACTTTGACCAATCACAGGTCATTTCGTTGAGAGAGCGTTCCTATTGGCTGCGCTCCGGTCATGTGACCGGAACTTGGCATTCCTTCACCAGATTTCACAATGGCGGCAGCGTCACAAACGTTCTCATTTTACAGCTAAACCATGTACTACAAGATGATTCTGAGAACATCTGAGGAGAGAAATAGGCATTAACGTAACAGAATATTGATTCATATTTGATCAGCGCTGCCTAGTTTGACCATTTGGTCGGAGTTCAGAGTGATTGACAGCTGGCTCTCATAGACAGCAGATGGACAACAGACATCAGATCAGCTCTGACTGCTTGTTTTCCTCTGGTCTGTGAAATCTTAAAGACGCGTTAGGAGCACCGGAGGACACCGGAAGACACAGAGGCACATGATTTGTTCTGGTTACCTGTCTCATGTACTTCTGTCAGGATATAGCGACTGTTATATAAAAATAACTTTTTTGAATCATATTTGCTCCAATCTCGCCTACTGATGCTTTAAGTCTTTCCCCCTGATTGAGCCTTTGAGATTATTATTCAACAAGACTTTTTACTACAAAACATTTTGTAGCTCAGGTTTTTAAAACCCCTAAATAAATAATGTTCTATATCCTTATAGGAACTTAACAAACTGCCAACTATTGCCTCATTTCCACTTCATGGTTCGGCTCCACTCAACTTGACTCAACTCAACTCTTTGGTACCAGGTCCTTTTCGTCATTTCTTTTCCCACTGCAGATACAGTTTACAGTTTACAAATTCAAAGCTGAAATACATAGACAAAGGATGTGATTTTGCAACTTTTTCCTCAACTTTCCCATATTAAGTAGCCTAGTCCGGTGGACGTGCTGACATGCTGACGTGCTTACGGTAAGCGTATTGCCTCATTTCCGGTTGCCTGTCTTTCTGTGTGCTGCTGTGTTCTGTAGCTGCTCTAACACATCCAGGGCAATATAGTCATATACTCTCCACTACAGCGGCTAATTACCCGCTACATTTAGACCTACAGTAGTTCTGCTTGAGCACTCATAACTCTCTCCTTTTTAGAGACTTAACCACACATATTCAGCTCGGCTAACGCTAGCTGGGCTATCGTACTGTAGCATAGCAGTAGCATAACAGTAGCTTAGCCGTTAGCGATGGCTTCTCTCTCTCCTGCTCTCTCCTGCTCTCCTGTTCTCTCTCCCTCTCCTGCTCTCTCCTGCTCTCCTGTTCTCTCTCCCTCTCCTGCTCTCCTGCTCTCTCTCCTTCTCCTCCTTCTCCTGCTCTCTCCCCCCCTGCTCTGTGTGTCTCATGTTTAGTTATTCCTCTGCCTCCTTTAGAGCTAATGGTACATGTATTAAGTGTAGTGCACTCGCTGCATTGGAGGCGAGGGTTAGCGAGTTAGAAGCCCGGTTCTGCACTTTAGCTTTAGCTTCTTCTGTAGTTAGCCAGCCCCTAGCCGGTGCAGACCGGCCAAGCGTAGCTTCTGCTAGCCGTCCCCCGGCAACCCCCGAGCAGCCGGGAGGCTGGGTGACTGCCCGAAGGACGCGTAGTCGTACCCTGAAGCCCACGGTTAACCACCTACCACTTCACGTTTCAAACAGATATTCCCCACTCAGCGACACACGCGCTGAGAAACCAACTCTGGTTATCGGGAGCTCCATTTTGCGGAACGTGAAGTTAGCGAAGTCAGATGCCATAGTTAATTGCCTCCCCGGGGGCAGAGCGGGCGACATTGAATCTGTTTTGAAACTGCTGGCTGAGGATAAACGTAAATACAGTAAGATTGTTATTCACGTTGGCGGTAATGACACCCGGTTACGTCGATCGGAGGTCACTAAAGTTAATGTTCAGTCGGTGTGTGCATACGCAAAGACAATGTCGGACTCCGTAGTTTTCTCTGGCCCCCTCCCCAATTTGACCAGTGACGACATGTATAGCCGCATGAAGTCATTCCACAGCTGGCTGTTGAGCTGGTGTCCAGCTAACGATGTGGGCTTCATTGACAATTGGAACTCTTTCTGGGGAATTCCTGGTCTGATTAGGAGAGACGGCATTCATCCTACTTTGGATGGTGCGGCTCTCTTATCTAGAAATCTGACCAAGATTGCTGGTGGAACAAATCCATGACAAACCAGAGGTCATTCCAGGACGCAGAGCTGTAGTCTTACACATTTCTCTGCGCTTCCACTAGGACAGTTACCCACCCATAGCTTAACCCCAAACCTAACTGAGACTGTGTCTGCCCCACCTAAATTAATTAAATCAAAAGTAAACAGAAGAGGAGTTAAACATAATAACCTAATAAAATCTAACACTAGCACTGCAATAAAGCAACAAAACAGGAGAATTAAATGTGGACTGTTAAATATCAGATCTCTGTCATCTAAAGCTCTACTAGTAAATGATTTAATATCAGATAATCACATTGATTTATTTTGTCTTACTGAAACCTGGCTGTGTCAGGAAGAATATGTCAGCCTTAACGAATCGACTCCCCCGAGTCATATCAA
>CAKAOI010046927.1:0-11858 GCA_916701655.1 Sebastiscus albofasciatus
ACACACACACACACACACAGAGACGTAGATACTCACACACAGAGACACACATTAATAGGATTACTATGGCCAGATTGCAAAGTGTCAGCTCAGTGCTAAAGCCCTCACAGTCTGCGATGGGATATTGTGTGTGTGTGTGTGTGTGTGTGTGTGTGTGTGTGTGTGTGTGTGTGTGTGTGTGTGTGTGTGTGTGTGTGTGTGTGTGTGTGTGTGTGTGTTCGCTCATGCTTGAGGGAGAACAGACAAGAGAAAGAGAGTTTGACTTTAAGTCGGTGACAGGCTCTTTGCTTATGAGGCAAACTCAGTAATGTGTGTGCACACGTGTCTGTGTGTGTGTGTGTGCCTGAGCGCTGTGATAATGTCAATGGTGTCAGCAACCGTGGACCAACAACACACAAAGGAAAAGTAAGCCCTCTCAGCGTCGCTGGTGATCTTACACTCTCTTTCAGCAGCCTCTTATGTAACGCCAGAGGGGATTTACGGTGAATTTGCCCTTTTTTAGCTGTTGTTCCAAATACTCAATGAACAAGAATACATGATAAAGTTCATAATGTGCTCACCAGACTTCAAAAGGGTGTTTTTTTGTTGCCGTCTTACAGCCCTGTTCCCGTACCTGTGCATGCAGTTCAAGCTGACAAACACGCATGCATGTACCTGAACTTCTTTCCCTCACTCATGCATGCCAGCCTCAACCCAAACCTGTCTCCCTCACCCTAGGGGGCACTCTCTCCCGCAATGCCTCCATGCCTTGCCAACGACTACACTTTGCGGCCAGAGTTCCTCCCTCAATCCAAGGCCCCGCCCCTCAGACTGATGACTCATACACCCTTGGCTATGATCCCACAGGTATACACACACTCACCAACTTCTTCCCATCTCTTTGGTTTCTGTTGACCACCTCTGACATATTCTTGTCCTCCCAGGATGGATTATTGAACAGACCTGCCGGGCACAGGCCCAGGGGCCCAAGAGGTCAGGGGGCTCCCCTCTGTTGGAAGTGACTTGTTGGTCTCTTGTTGGAAAGTCAAACAAATACAAAAAGATATAAAACAACTACAAAAAGATGCAAAACAACTACAAAGAGACGTAAAGCGACCACAAAAAGACAATTACGAACATTAAGACAAATAAAACGACCACAAAGAGACACGGTATGACCACAAAGAGACGCAATACAACCACAAAGAGACACGACATCATCACAAAGAGACCCGATATGACCACAATGAGACGCGATACGACCAAAATGAAACACGATACGACCACAAAGAGGCACAATATGACCACAAAGAGACACAATACGACCACAAAGAGGCACAATACGACCACAGAGACACGATATGACCACAAAGACACGACATGACCTCAAAGAGACGCAATACGACCACAAAGAGACAAGATATGACCTCAAAGAGACACGACATGACCTTGAAGAGACACAATACGACCACAAAGAGACACGATATGACCTCAAAGAGACACGACATGACCTTGAAGAGACACAATACGACCACAAAGAGACACGATATGACCTCGAAGAGACGCTAGGTTTGTAGTTAAGTTATTTATTGTGATTGTGCACTTAAATAGAAGCAGTCGTTTTGCTCAAACATTTTTACTGTATTAATTTAGAGATCTTCCAAAGTAAAAGTTCCCAGAAGTGTATGATTCCACTTTTTCCCAGGGTCTAGTGTTAAAAAAGTTAACAAAAATCCCAATAAATCGTAATATCGAATCACAATACTTGTAAAATCGCAATACTTAAAAACGGCAATACGTATCAAATCGGCACCCAAGTATCATGATAGTATCGAATCGGGAGATAGGTCTATCGTCCCAGCCCTAGTAGGACCCCAGCCCACAACCCTTGTTTCCTTTGTGTCAGTCTGGGGTCCTTGCTCCTACGTAGGAAGGGGGGCCTTCTACGTGTCTGTGCCCAGGGGCCCGTTGTCTCATAATCCGTCCAGGTTTCACATTTCCCTCCCAAACAGCACCCTGGTCCCAGTCTCCTCTCAATCAGTCCTCTGGTGCTCAGTGTCAGCTTGATACAGTAGGTCCCCTCCCAGCCACAGTGTACAGTGAATGTGTGTCTAAAGTGTGTGTGTGTGTGTTTGTTAGGTGCTCCACCTGACAGTCAGCTCTCTGTCCCAACTAGTCCTGCTAGCTCCACTCAGGACATTTGGGTCCTCAGGAGCTCTCCCACCGGTAAGGGTGTGTGCTCCCAAAACCCCTGCCTGCCAACCGACCCTGTGTGATCCTGTTGACCTGATCCTACCGCACCCATTCTGATAAACTGGGCCTCTTTACGGAAGCTTATTCCCATCTTTATCCCTTTATATCCCAAAGTCTTAACCTTACCATGGCACCCCTTGCCACCCACTACCCAATAATCCAGTAACCATAACCACTGAGTTATCTCTCAGCAGGACATAATGGTAAGTGAGCAGCACTGCTTTAAAGCCTTTTCTTCAACTCCCGCGTTACTCCTGACTGTTTTGTTTTTAACAGCTTGCTGGTGCTGCTGCCTCCACCACCCTGAAAGCTTGTACACAGCGGAAATATGAAAAACAATTATCTTAACAAGTCATTTCATGTTCAAAGTGTTGTTATGAAGATTGTAGTTTTGTTTTTCACAAGCACAGAGATAATGCCATGATGCATAATTCCAGATAATTTCTGAAATTGGCAACATTTTAAAGCAGCACTTTGATATTATGGTAAATACATTAAGGCGCTTTCGGTTTCTAGAGTTAGATGAGAGGATTGATATCAATCAAAGCTAGAGCTGAGGTATAATTAGCCTAGCTTAGCATAAAAGCTCACTAATTATCACTTATCTTGTTTGTTTAATTCATACAAAAACAGAACTGCAAATATGAATTTGCTATTCTAGGGGGAGTTGCATGCTGTAACTATCTTTCTGGAATGGATAAACTGTTTGTTACACCATGTAACTCTAAAGCTGTCTACACAAGGTCAGTGGTTAAATCGCTCTGCGCTGGCTGTGCCCTTGTTTTCCTGTATGGGGAGAGCTGTATCACCCGACTAGGCGGAAGCGCACCGCTCAAAATCACCACCTAACGCTGCTCTCAAAGTTCAAATTAATTCAACTTTGACCTCGGTTGCCGCTGACCTTTCAAATCGCAGCCAATGAGAACAGCTTCAACTGTTGTTGCCTAGAAACAGTGAATGGCGTTCGTTGCGCTCTTGCGGTTAGTGAAGAGCAAATCTCTTATCATGTGAAGGCAGCTTTACCTTGCACGGCAGCTGGATTCTCGTGGGATCACGAGATCACACGGAAAATCCATCTTGTCAGGCTTCAAGTAATGCGTTTGTGTCTGAACCTCAGCGTCCTGTGAGGAGCTACTGGCAGCTACGGGCGTGGTTTAGGTGTGTGACATACGCGGAGAGGCGACTGTTTGTTCTAAACAACAACGGCGGCTTCTGGAGAGGTTAGCGTAGATGCTGCAACAGCATCAGTTCTATCAGAATCGGAGAGTATTTCTTCATTAACAGAAGAGCAAAGAACGGCACTGAAGGCTTTTCTCAATGGAAGTTTTCGCTCTTCTCCCGACTGGCTACGGCAAGAGTTTGATTGACAGATGGTTCATCCAATCACCTGCCAAGTATTTTTTTGAGCAGTTTCCAATGACGGCTTCTCAGATGGTTCTGTGTAACAAACCAGGTTAATGTTACTTACATTTCTGTTAATATATGGGTTAAACAAATGATATACAATTGGTGAACTTGACTTGTTGATAGGCCTATGTTTTAAACTTTGGACAGAGCCAGGCTAACTGTTTCCCCCTGCTTCCAGTCTTTATGCTAAGCTAAGCTAATCACCTCCCAGCTCTAGCGCCATGCTGCCCACAGACATGAAATTGGTTTCGATCTTCTAATTTAACTCTCGGAAAGAAAGCAAATAAGTGTATTTCCTAAAATGGTAAACTAATACTTTAAGGGTGAACAGGAATTTCGAATGACTTGTTAAAATAGTTTTTTTTTTGCAGTTCATTCAGACCACTTAAACTGCAAATTACCCGCTACAATCTTGCCTCTCTCTCCTGATTTCCGAACTAGCAGATTCTACGCATGTCTGATTCTACACTGCGATCTCTCTCCGTCTGTTTTCTCTCAGGTGACAGAAACAGCGTCGGGAGTACCGGCAGCGTGGGCAGCAGCCGCAGCGCTGGCAGCGGCCAGAGCTCAGAGAGCGGCCACAGACAGAACGGGATTCAAAATCGCCACAACGCTGACACTGGCAAGGTTAGATCTGCTCCTAATACTACACAGTGTCATCGCGATTCACTTGTTTGAACATTTGAATGAGCATTTTAATACAAGACTTGCCTATGTTGGATGTTTTCTGCAGTGCACCTCAGTAATCTCAGTATTATCTCAGTATTGCATCTTCTGTCATGATTTTGTGTGTGCAGCTGGCTCCCTCTGCTGGTGATTCAGGAGACCGTCTCCACATTGCAGGAGCAGACCACAGCAAACAGGCTGATGGATCCACAGGTTGGTCAAGGAATAAAACCTTCTGTCTTCTTCCTGTGTTTCATAACAATTCTATCAATTCTAATGATAAGATTTCTCCACATGTCACCTCTGGTTACCCCTTCGCTAAGCATTGTAGCTCTGCGACAGGTGTGCGTTTTTTCCACTGCATCCACTGAACAGCTTAGAAAAGAGGCTGTTCATCGACAGAGTTGGGGAAGGCTTTGAGGATCAAGACAGTGGTTGGTTTGGCGAATGCACATGCGGTTAACTTTCCCTCCTCCTCAGTTAAAGCAACGTACACCTAGAGACAGTCCCCCAATCGATTCGGGATCCCTTATCATAAAACTTCCAGAGAGTCATGAATCCTGAGCTTTAATTCTTTTCTGGTGCCATGAACTTGTGTTTTGATCTCTGCACTCTTTGACTCAGCTGTCTGGGGAAAAAAACAAGTCCTTGTGGTGCTTTAGCTGCTTCAAGCCATAGGCTGTATATAAGATGTGGATATAGTCACTGTGACATCACCCATTGGTTTGTTGACTGCTGTTTTAAAGCCTTGAATTCGTCATTTTGGCAGTCGCCATGTTGGTTTTTTGCAACCCGAAATGACACAAGACGGTGGAGCTAAGTACAACCAAACGCTGAATAAGACATATTTAGGCAACCAAGTCTTGAATTACATAAATTAGGTATCACTGTAAAGCTGAGACTCTTGTGGATCCAATGAGCCCAACTGTGATTGTCATGTGTGATAATGTCAGTCCCCATAGTAGCCATTTCATTGTAGTGAGACCATTTTTTGAAACTTGAGCTCATTGTATAAAATGACATAGGATAATCATAGCCTCATGAAACTTTACAATCACAAACTACAGACCTAGCACATTCAGAGGATGGATGGCTTTCCTAGCTAGATTGACAATAAGGGGGTTTCTGAGCAGTTTACACAACAGATGTGCTCACCATCCGATCACCGAAAAATGCATTTCTTGCAGAAATCTCCAAATGTCAAAAGTTTTTGATACCAAATCACAGCATGACTTTTTCTGTGGTGTTCCTCAAGGTCTTGGTGTCTTAATGTGGTATTTTGTAGGTATTATTGATCATTTTATCAATTCTTGAGTGTTATAAAAGGTTAAATTTGGCACAAAACTTGTGTAACAAATGGTATCAACCCAAAAAATGCTGCAACAACTTATGAGACATAATAGAACATGGGGATGGCCATCATATATTTCTATCATAATGTTTAAAGCCCTTATACACTTTCACAATTTATTTTAATTAATTAATCGAGTCTTTTTTCTGATTTATGTCTAGAACAACTTGACACACAATGCTGAGCTGCATCTCAAATTAATCTCCAGGTTCCCAGCTTTCAGATGATGTACACCACTTCTATGTGACATCTACTGTTGACCTGCTATCTCCCCCTAGAGACCGCCTGTACCCCCCTAAAAAAAAGACAAAAACAGGTCTATGAGATCCATTTTTAGGACTCACACCCAAGGTATACATCACGGTAAACAGCATCTAGATACTATTATTGTAACATATTGTAACATCACAGTTACTACTCCTACCTCAGGAATGCGTTTAAAGATAAACATAGCAGTTTTGTTCTGCAGATTGAGCTGTTATTGCTGTGAGTCTGAGAGGAAATGAGATGGGAGGAGAGAGAAAAGGCTTACCTCACCTCACCACAGAAACCAATAAAACCACAAGCTTCTCTCAACCACACAACCCATAAAAGCCCCCCGATCACCTCTCTGAGGAGACACTAGAGGCTGGCAGAATTTGTGTGTGTGTGTGTGTGTAGGTGTACACACGCTGTTCGATCCGAGCGGCAGGTGCAGAAACATGTTGAAGCTATCCTCTGGATTTGCTGAGAAATGGGCTTTGAAAGTGTTTTGGAGTGACATGCTAGATGAAGCAGGGGATCTCTGTTGACCTCAGGCTGAATAGGAAGGAGGGTTATAGAGTGCAGGAGGGAGGGGTCAGAGGGAGGAGACAGGAACAGAAGCAGAAAAAGAGCAAAACATATTTGTCAAATGAAGGAGAAAGAGAACAGATCAGATGACTAAACTGGAGGAGATGTCTGCTCCGTGTGAAGGATAGTGAGAATTGAGGGATGAAGTGCCAAACGTCAGGAGTTCTGCCGCTCTCCTTCCTCCTGAAGGGTAAGAAGTCACGCTTGATGTTTTGTCACCACTGCAGGGGATCAGGCATTTTATTCACATTTAACTTTACTTTCTGTCGCTAGATTCAGTTGCTAGATGTGACCAGAGGAGTCTACTCTAGGGATGCACAGATCTGACTTTTTCAGTCCCGATACCGTAGTTTTACCTGGGCTTTGGGTATCGGCCGATACAAAATACCAATCTGATACTAGTGTTTAATTAATAAACTGTATGCCTCACTGTGTGGAAGTGACTGGGATCATTCTTTTTTGTGTCACCGATAACTGATCCAGCTATTTGAGTCAGTATCGGCCCGATATCCAGTATCGATCCGGTATCGGTGCATCCCTATTCTACTCACCTCAGTGTTTGATTATTGAGACAATGTGAAGGCAGTGAGGTGAAACCAGAGAAAATGCTCCTGATGAACTGAAACTGAAAGTTTGAAAAATTAAACAAAATTTAACATTAGTCCTATGTTTTATAGTTTTTCATCCCTTCTGTGTTTAGGACTGTCAGGTGCAAAGAAAATGGCTGTAAAACGATGAGTTCTTTAAAGGATTTGACTCTAGGCTTATATAGGTAATATAATATTGAGTCAAATGTTTTTTGAAGTGTGCTGACTTTGTAATTTTATTTGGGTTTGTGAAGAGCAGCCAAAAGCTTTTTCTCCCTGAGGCCAAATACCTCTCCACTGGTTGCTGTGTTTGACTCTCTTGGGAGACCACGGGCCCCTGAGCTTCACAGCAGAGTAGAGAAAAATAAAACTCCAAAAACAGAGCAAATAAAAAAAAAATACAGAAACATAAGCAACACAGAAAACGGGAATATGACATGTTGTCTAGACTGAAAAATACCTCAAGTTTGGCCTCGGGGCTTCTAAACTTTTTCATGAACCTAAAGTTATACTTAAAAAAGTTTTGTGAAATACACTTGACTCACTGCGGTTGAAGATGAAAAGATTGATCACTTGCTTGTCTGTGCGTTTAGCAAAGAACTGGAGTCAGGACATGATTAGCCTAGCTTAGCATAAAGACTGGAAACAGGGGGAAACAGCTTTAACTTGCACAACAGCTGGATTCTCGCAATATACTTTGATCAGTCATAACATTATGACCCCTGACAGGTGAAGTGAATAACACTGGTTATCTCGTTACAATGGCACCTGGCAGTGGTTGGGATATATTAGGCAGCAAGTGAACATTTTGAACTTGGGCCATGGGCGACCAAGGCTCACTGATGCACGTGGGGGGCGAAGGCTGGCCCGTGTTGTCCGATCCAATAGAAGAGCTACCGGAGCTCAAATTGCTGAAAAGGTTAATGCTGATTCCGACAGAAAGGAGTCAGAACACACAGTGCATCGTAGTTTGTTGCGCATGGGGCTGCGTAGCCGCAGACCGGTCAGGGTGCCCATGCTGTCATAATGTTATGGCTGATTGGTGTATAATATAATAATATAAAATCCACCTTGTCAGGCTTCAAATAATGTGGTTCGCACCAATCAGCGTCCTGTGAGGAACCACTAGCAGCTACAGGCTTGGTTTAGCTGATTATGATGCGACACAGAGAGGCGACTGTTCGTTCTAAACAACAATGGCAGCTCCTAAAGAGGTAAACGTAGATGCAGCAACAGCATCGGTTAGGGCCGCCCCTTCTTAGTTGATTGGTCGACTAATCGGTCATTTTGGTCGTAGTCGACTAAGATTTCTTAAGTTGAATAGCAATATTTTATGCTTTTTTTTCATGCGGAAGTAATTTATGAGCACATCTGCTATTTAAAGTGGTTGCTTCTGCCTGATTCTTTGTGGATAATCTCAGTTTCTCAGATACGTCGATTAAATCAACTAATCCATTAATCGACAAAATCGTATGAATGTTAGTTGACTGAGAATTTCTTTGGTTGAGGACAGCCCTAGCATCTGTTGTATCAGAACTGGAGAGTATTTCTTCACTGAAGGAAGAGCAAAAAACGGCACTAAAGGCTTTTCTCGATAGAAAAGATGTTTTTTCGCTCTTCTCCCGGCTGGCTTCAGCAAGAGTTTGATTGACAGGTGTTTCATCCAATCACCTGTCAAGTATTTTTTTGAAAGTGCCTGCCGCTTTCCAAACAGTTTCCAATGA
The DNA here is from genome assembly GCA_916701655.1 of Sebastiscus albofasciatus. NCBI lineage: Eukaryota > Metazoa > Chordata > Actinopteri > Perciformes > Sebastidae > Sebastiscus > Sebastiscus albofasciatus. The sequence goes on from CAKAOI010046927.1 coordinate 8,799, forward strand.
CAGCTTTTCAAACCATTTGGCGCGTCAGGTTAGAAACAGCTTGCCTGGCATGTTCAAAGTTCAAAAATATGCCCACCTTGTATCTTGTTTGTTTAGTCTGTACTAATCAATACTAGTTTTTGACAAACAACAGTTTATCCATCTGCCCAGTACACTTGCAGTGTCTGTAGCACTGGTTGCGGTCAGTGAGCACAGGTTTAGGATGGTGCCAAAACCGGCAACCTCACGGTGATGAAATCGCTGCACCCGTCTTTGTTAATCTTTCCAGTAATCACCGTAACCTGTTTCCCTGTAACCCTGCTTTCCAGCACATTTGTGACGTCGAACGTGACACACCAGAAATAAAACCGAAAGATTACTTGTTTTTTGGCAACGGGAAAGGAGTCTATCTCCTATTTCCCCACATATTCTGGTTCATTTTGAAGGGAAAAGGACATAACTAAGTGTATTAGTGTGTGTAGAAAGGTGCTTTATAGACTGTGATAATTAAAAGATAGATGGGGCCCTGTCAGGACGGATGTCTTAAAGAGAAGAAAGAGAAACAATCAAAACGCTGGCCTCGGGCAAAAGATGGAGAAAATGGGAGGAAAGGTGCATTCCTCAGAGATCTGTGGTCATGTGTCACGACTAAAAGAGAGATGAGTCATGAGTGTGTTCAGTGGGTTTTCAGATCAGGTAGATAACACACCTTCACTCACCTGGAGAGACCCAACAACAACCCCCATCCCAGACAGCTGCAAGACTCAACAGGATTTAACTTAGTTCGACACGACTGACAAACTATATCAGTAACTTGCTCATAGGTGTATTATTCTTAGCATTTGTTTGCAAACAGTTTTGATTCACTTACCAGACACTTTGTTACTGTCGAGTCTTTGTTCTGTCTTTGTCTGGGCGGGTCTTAGTGTTCTAACGGTGTTCTCTTGCTCCCTTCAAGGAGTGCTGACCCGTCAGTCACTCACAATAAAGCATTGTGGAGGTTGTCGTCCTTAAAAGATTGATCATGTGTGTTTTCTAGGTGGTTCCCGTCGGCAGGTCAACGGCACTCTTCAGAGAGGCTTTGTGAGGCCAGAAGAACTTCTGGAGGGCAAGGTGAGTTGAGCTGAGCCCCCCTATTCCCACTGCCCAAAAGAAAACTTGGCTTTTGTCTTTAGTGGGAAAGGTTACAGTCGGCTTTCGTTCCCGGGACAAACGACTCGTGCGAGCGAATATATAACGAACTAGAATGGCACTCGGAGAGCACAGACCTCCGCCAAGGTGCGCCACTCCTCCAAAAGATTTCATTCAAATCCATCACGAACTTTTGGAGTAATCCTGCTAACAGACAAACAAACAAACAAACCAACGCCGGTGAAAACATAACCTCCTTCAGGGCCCTTGGCCTTGGCGAAGGTAATCAACAGGGATTTGGACAATTATTATAATTTATTAACGTACAAAACATACACTTAATATGCTCTCCTCAAAGCCACCAGACTCCATTGACAGAAACAGTCATTTTATCTCGCTGATTGTCGTAAAACACACTTCATTCAAACTTGACAGAAACAAAATAAAACTCATCAAAACCGTCTTTGTGAGTCTGTTCACTGTTCCAACAATCACCAACTCTGATTTGGTTGAAATAAACCCTTAATTCATCGAGTTAGATGTGAAAAGAAACAGCCTTTATATGCTCTCCTCAAAGCCACCAGACTCCATTGACCGAAACAGTAATTTTACCTCGCTGATCATTGTAAAACACACTTCATTCAAACTCGACAGACAAACTAAAATTAATCAAAACATTCTAAGTTAGTCTTTCCACTGTTCCGACAATCACCAACTCTGGTTTGAGAGTTTGAAACAGAGACTGAATAAGTAACAGATTTTAAAAAAAGAAGTAACCTCTGTAACATTTTTATTGTAGCCTTTCTGGAAAAAAACAGAAAGGCTACTTGTCTACTGGCAATGGGAAAAGAGTCTGTTGACTATTTTTAGCATCATAAGCCTCATAAACATCATCCCTCTTTGTTGTCAGGACTCTGAGGCCATCTACCAGTGGTTGTATGAGTTCCAGCTGGAGCAGTACACAGCCAACTTCATCAACGCAGGATACGATGTACCCACTATCAGCAGGGTGACCCCTGAGGTGTGTGTTACAATTAGCATTTTCACATTAGTGAATTAAATCCATTTAATGTTATTGTTGAATGTGTTTCTTGCTTTTTTTATTCATTTGCAACACTTTTGCCTGATATGGACTTTCAGCCATCATACGTGCCTGTTGCCCATTTCTTACCACCTTCTATCTCCATATTTTTTGCATGCCTGCATGTATACCGCATGATATATTTTTTTGTCCTGTAAATCAAGACCAATTAATTTACTAAGAAGAAATGTGGCATCTTTATTAACCTTCTTGCTAGGGCTGTCAATCGATTCAAATATGTAATCGCGATTAATGACATGATTGTCCATAGTTAATCGCAAATGAATCACACATTTTTTTTATCTGTTCAAAATGTACCTTAAAGGGAAATTTGGCAAGTATTTAATACTCTTATCAACATGAGAGTGGGTAAATATGCTTGCTTTATGCAAATATATGTATATATTTATTATTGGATAAAAGATTAACTTTAAAATTAAAAAACTTTAAAAATACGTTATTTAATTTGCAAAGCGATGCGCCATCTCACTGTGTGTGCCCTCTCAAAGTAGAGCTATGATGTTGGATGTTACAAGGACTGTGATAAATGCAAATCCCACTGATCTGTTCTGATTGCATTAAAAAAGTTAACTTTTTTTTAACTGCGATTTTTGAATCATAACCCCTGTATCGTGATACGTATTGTATCGCCAGATTCTTGCCCTAATTATCATAAAGTGGGCATGTCTGTAAAGGGGAGACTCGTGGGTACCCATAGAACCCATTTTCATTCACATATCTAGAGGTATTTAGCCTCTTTCTCAACAAGCTAGCATGACATGGTTGGTACCAATGATTCCTTAGGTTTTGTAGTTTCATATGATGCCAGCATCTTCACTCTAGCTTACGAAAACTATAACTACAGCCCG
>CAKAOI010046928.1:0-31695 GCA_916701655.1 Sebastiscus albofasciatus
TATATATATATATATATATATATATTTGAAATGGGCCATTCTGCCTAATGAGCACTTTTACTTTCGGTACTTTGAGTATATTTTGATGTTCATACTTTTGTACTTAAGCTTGAGTATGATTTTCAATACAGGACTTTTACATGTAACAGTATTCAATGTAGTATTGCTACTTTTACTTAAGTAAAAGATCTGAGTACTTCTTCCACCACTGACTGTGCATCCAAAGACACCCATGCATGCACTCACACAGACACACTTACTTGCTGTAGTGCATGATAGAGTTGAAGTCGTAGGAAGTACCCAAGTTCCTAGTTCTCTCTCTCCTGAAGTTTCTTTCAGTTCCTGTACAGAGGGAGAGTTTTCTTCTTCAGTAACAGTGCAACCTTCTGCAACCTTCTGCAACCTGGTGCATGCAATCAGGAGTTTACATACTAGTTAATATCTTGGCTGACCTGACGGCAAACCATCTTCCTTTCTGCATTTATATGTAGACATAAGTCTGGCTTCTATCTGGTTATTAGATAACCTCAAAGGTTGTGTTCTGACATTATTGGCTTGAGTGAAATTTAAGTTCTGTGATCAGGAGAGCAAAACAAGCGAGAATACCACAAATTTAGTAGTCGACACCAATACAAGTGAAATACCAATATTTCCGGATATTCCCAATATTACTCAGGACTGTGCTGCTTACCGGCTGATAACAGCTAACGTTACTCACTCTCACCCTGCCGGTTTCAACACAAATTTGTTGTTCATGATGTCTCAATTTCGGGGAAAAAATAGGGTGGGTCTCCTGGACGCGTCGATAGTCAGTTTACTGCATCCCAAGCAAATTTTATATCGTCTCTGGGACGGCGTTAGTCTCGAGCCCTGACGGTACCTACGGTGCTGTAGAAAAATGAGTACCGTCACGTTTTCAGAATTTTGCCATCGACTTGGTACCGAAGTATCGGTTCTTGTGACATCCCATCATCATTAGCAAATGTTAGCATGTTATCAGGCTAAACTAAGATGGTAAACATTATACCTGCTAAACATCAGCCAATTAGCATCGTCATTGTGAGCATGTTAACCCAACATAGAGCTGCTAGCATGGCAGTAGACTTTGTTATTCTGTTATAGAGAGGGGAAGTCCCGCCCCTTCCGGTGGACCACCATGGGACCTTATTTTGGAAAAAAACATGATCGGTAGTCGGGCTGCACAGTGGTGCAGTGGTTAGCACTGGCGCCTCACAGCTAGAGGGTTGCAGGTTCGAATCTGACTTGGGGCCCTTCTGTGTGGAGTTTGCATGTTCTCCCTGTGTTACCGTGGGTTTTCTCCGGGTACTCCGGTTTCCTCCCACAGTCCAAAGACATGCATGTTAGGTTAATTGTTGACTCTAAATTGCCCATAGGTGTGAATGTGAGCGTGAATGGTTGTCTGTCTCTATGTGTCAGCCCTGCGATGGACTGGCGACCTGTCCAGGGTGTACCCCGCCTTCGCCCAATGTCGGCTGGGATCGGCTCCAGCCCCCCCGCGACCCCTAACGGGATAAGCGGTTGCAGATGAGAGAGATGATCGGTAGTCAACGGAGAGAGACAATATATTTTTTTTAACCTGTTTGAATTGCTCCATGAATCACACATATGTTTGTGATTTTAAAAGATAATTTTGCAAGTAAAGAAAGTCTCAGTTTGTTGTAAAACTGCTGAAGTATCAGACTGTGAAAATACGTAATTAGAAAGACGACACACCCAAAAGTCACCTAAGTGACGTCTCTCTCTGAAGCTACGATGTCTGTGTGTTTCCTACTGGGATGAACTCACACCAGCAACGGGTCTGACTCGTTCCTTCTCTTCCCGGCTGATAAAAAGACCAGTAGTCGCTGAATAAAACACATCAGGTCAGATAATCTTTCATTTGTGCGTGAAACGTAGCTAAATTAGCTAGTGCTAGTGTTGGTGACGTATAATGTGCGAGACGAGAGCTGTAGATCACTTAGCGGTTTCATGCAAAACTAGATGATATTACGACAAACTGCGATTTTCTTGACTTTGTGTTTTAAATTGACAAACATAATTTGTGTGATTCATGGCGGATAAAAAGTGATTTCTCTCTCGTCATTGACCACCGTACATATTTTTTCCAAAATAAGGTCCCATGGTGGTCCACCGGACCGCCTCTCTATTGGTGACTCTTCAGTCGATAAGCTATAAACTAACCCCTCCATTGTTCTCATCTCATTGCGCAACACATGAAACCAGGACTGTAAAATAAAGGTTCTCGCGGGATAGCTGACCTGCCCTGATGTTCTCGGTGAGGATCCTGACGAATCTGTTTCTGTCGGAGCGGGCTTGCTCGTGGTGGAAGCCCAGAGCGTGGAGAGCTTCGTGCTGCACCGTGCCCTTGGACACGCAACCCCGTTGCTGCAGGGAAATGAGCTGTTCTCCTCCAATACGGCCCAGGTAGGACCAACACCTGTCACACACACAGTGAAATCACAGTAAAAAAAACAGATATTGTTTTAAAAATAGTCTATAATAAAAAAAATATAGCGTACACTTAAACGGATATCGCTTTTTTTTTTTAAGTTAGGTTAGGTGACTAACATAAATTTATATTCATAATGTTTCTGCCGGCCCCGTCCACATCACTGTATTGCTTTGCTTTGCTGTCAGTGCTCCTGTCTGTTTCTCCAAACTGGGGGCACACCGCCGGTCATCTACTGTCAGTAATACACCTACAACACCCGAACTATCCCTTTAGGGTTAGGATAGGTCATCGAGCAGAGAGTCTTGCAATAATTTTTGCACGTTTTTGCAAGTCGTGGTTTACCTTCCTTCAACAAATCTTAGACACAATCTGAGCAGATGGATGTATTCGTAGAAGCATGGCTCGGAAATACTTCGATTCCCAGGTCTCTAGGACCTTGGGAAAAGCTAGGCCCCATTTGTCATGTTTTTTTCAAAAGTCCTGATATTGTCTATAAACACGTATGTGTGTGTGTGTGTGTGTGTGTGTGTGTGTGTGTGTGTGTGTGTGTTGTTGTATGTTCCTACCCATTTCCAGGGAAGAAGTTGAGGTAATCCGTTTGCCAGGTCTTCTGGACAAAGGTAACGCAGGTGTCACTCATGATGCTTCTCAGGGCACTTATAATGACGTTTCTCTCGTCTTGGGCTACAGAGACAAAGAACAGGCTGCTGAGAAGTGTTCTCCTTAAACAGGCCTTCCTTCCACCTTAGTAACTCACATACCAAACAAAGCTGATGTTGACTAGACTGTTTCTTTAGGAGGCAAAAAGGTCACTGCAACTTACTGTAACTGGAGGAGATGACAGCGGGCACATAGACCTTGCCGGTTCTACTCTTGGGCCACCTGCAGCTTCTAAACGGGCAGCGTAATGCATTCCTCCGCATATTTGGCATAATGTCAAAGTCCGGTAGTGCTACAAATAAACAGACACTTATATGAATATTCACACCAGGAAACTGGTACATCTTTGATGGACATCGACCAATGAGCTAAGGCTTTTTTTTTTTCCATTACTGATTAACCCTCTGACACCCATAATATACCTATTCTAGTCTCTTTTAGGTTTTAGGGGGTCTTTGGGGGAGATAGCAGGTCAACAGTAGATGTCACATAGAAGTGGTGTACATCATCTAAAAGCTGAGAATCCGAAGATTGTGTCAAATTGTTCTAGTCATAAATCAGAAATAAAAATGAATGAATGAATTAAAATTAATTGTAAAAGTGTATAATGGTTTTGAACATTATGATAGAATATGATGGTCATGATCATGATCTTTGAATCTCTGAATTTTTGGGTTGATACCATTTGTTACACAGATTTGGTGCTTACCACTTAACCATTTTTTACCACTCGAGAATTTAGAAAAATTACCTATTCATTTTTATAAAATCTCAAGACATTTTGAGATTTCTGCAAGTATTGCATGTTTCGGTGATTGGATGGCGCTCAGAAACCCCCTCATTGTCAATATAGCTAGGAAAACCATCCATCCTCTGAATGCTCTAGGTCTCTAGTTTGTGGCTGTAACGTTTCATGAGGCTGTGATTATCCTAGAGGTCACCACAGGGTCATTTTATACACTGAGGTCAATGAAATGTCTCCTATGGGGACTAACATCATCACACATGAATACAGTTGGTCTCATTTGATCCACAAGAGTCTCAGCTTTACTGTGATACCCAATTTATGTAATTCAAGACTGTTTAGGGACCCCAGTATGCAGAAATATTCCAATATACCATTTTAGAATAGAAAATAACACATTTATGCTGCATTCATAAAACTGCATGTGATTCTCATAAAGTGGGCATTTCTGTTTTCGCCATCATGCATTTATAAATTATATAAAACTTCTGTCTTACTAAAGTTTTCGTTCGCTCTCTCGATTTCGTCAGCAGTTGATTCTCTTTCCAGTTCTCCTGAAAGAAAACCAGATGATACCAGAAACTATTAGCAGCAGCTTAGCTTGTAAATTACTCACATGTCAGATGTGAATCGAGAGGAAAGAGAAAAGATATACATTTTAATTTCAATATTTGGGGGAATTCTCCATTAACCAACTCACTTGTTTGAGGTTCATCAACCATTGGAAGCTGCAAAACAAAAGCACAACAATGCATATTTTTTAAATCATGTTTTCTAGCTATAGTTTTGTTTCTGCAAAGTGAAAACCAGACGAATAAAAAAGGGCTTTGTTTTTAAAAAAATTCCATTCATGTAAATTGAAGAACGCTGTTTTATTTATTCTGACAATCCTCTACCATCTTAAAGGCTCATGAAATTATTTAAAAAACAACTCAAAAATGCATCAAGCTCTTAACAAAATTTCAGTTTTTCTCTTTTAGTTTATTAAAATTAGAGATTTTGAGGATGTTTTTTATCCCAGATTTTGACAATTCTCCGCCATCTTAAAGGTTCATAAATGATTTTAAAAACAACTGAACAATCTAAAAAATGCATCAAGCTCATGCCAATTTTTTTTCTCTTTTAGTTCAATAAAATTAGAGATTTTTAGGTTTTTTTTTCTTTAATCCCAGTGTTAAAAGAGTCAGACTTACCCGAGGAACGGCCATCGCCGAGAGGAAGAGGAGGAAAAGGCAAACTGGAGTCATGACGGTGGCCATCTTGAGTTCAATCTGTAAATAAAGTCAAAATGTGAACAGTATTTGGTGGTTAAAAAATAAGTTATAGTGCTAAATACAATAAAGTAAGAACAAAAAGAATAAGAAGGAGATGAGAGGAGTTTACCTGTTGCACCTGTTGAGTCTGATGCTCGATGCTGCAGGTGCTCAGCCCATCGATCTTTATAGGCGACTCTCAGAGGGCGCGTTCGAGGATTCTTAATTATCTGTTGCACTCAGCTGTCACTCAGAGGGCGCGTTCGAGGATTCTTAATTATCTGTTGCAGTCAGCTGTCACTCAGATACTTCATGTACACATGATTCATTTTCCAGGAAGTATTTAGTAATTATGCCATTATGTCATTATGCACCAAAATAGCCCGTTGGTTGGATAATTATTACTGATGCATTGATGTATAAGCAGCATTGATAGCAATTTATAATAACCATTATTTATAATTCAAATTTAGTTGATAGTTATTTTACTGTTATCAAACCATGAAATAATAATTAATAAAATTTACTAATTATTAGTAATGCTATAATTTATGTTATTTAACAGTTTATTGTAGCACAACATTTTATATTCTATATTATAAATATTTGTTTATGTTTATGAAATGATTTTTAAACCTTTAAGAAATTGTTTTTAAAACAAAATATATAAATATTACATAGATATTTGTAACACTTTATTAATGGTTAATAATTGGTTTGTAAACCGTCCATAAACATTATTTGGATTGATATTATAAACTTTCAATTGATGATTATAATACTTTGTTAAATGGTTAATAAATACTTCATACTCCACTCTGTAATGTTTATAGATGTTTTTCAAATAATTTCAAATTATGCTTAATATAGAATATAAAATGTTATGATGTGTGGAGCAATAAATTGTTAATAAATACTTTACTACTGTAATCAGAGTGTTTAATTATCGTCTCCTATCAGCTTTGGTACAATATATAATTTATGAACTAATTATATTACTAATTAATTACATGATATTAAATGATAGCATTACTAATAATTAGTAAACATTATTGATTATCATTTCATTGTTTGTTAACAGTAAAATAACTATTATCTAAGTTTAATTATACATTATTTAACCATTTACCATATGGTGGTAGCTATAATCAATAACAGAACATCATAGTTTATAAGCTCATCATATGTTTTGTATTTCAAATCTCAATTTGTAAATTACCTATAAAGCTGCCAGATGAGTGTATTTGGAATAAAAAAATACAATATTTTGCTCTTTGCAATGTAGTCGAGTAGAAGTATACTGAAAATACATGAAAATACATCAAGCAACCCTTGTGTAGGTTAAATTAGTTGCACTCCACCACTGATGATATCAGATATAACCACAAAAAAGAAAGGAAAAGAAAAACAAAATCAACAATGAGCCCTCAGGCCTGTTGTGTCAAAATCTGTTCATGACATTGAGAAGCAGTGGGATGTATTTAGAGAAGTGTTTCTGGAAAATTCAACTTGTTTCTGGGTGGTAAAACTTCTTCTCAGGGATGAGGCTATTTTTACCCAAAGTACAGATGTTATGTCACTTCTTTTCTCCGCAGGTCAGAGCACAACAACCTTCATCAGTCAACACTCGGTAAGTAGGTCGTCTTAGACGGGAGAATGCGTGTGAATGGATGAGTCAAGTGATAATCTAACAAATGGCTTATTGATCACTTTGAGAGAGAAGGGGTCGGTAAACATATATTACTTCATAAAGCTTTCCTTAAAAGTGACTAAAATAAGATAAATCTTTATTGATCCCCAGAAGGTAAATTCAGGTAGGGCTGTCAAAGTTAATAATTTGTGTGAACGCAAATTTGTTTTAACATCATTAATTTCTTTAACGCATTAACGCAACTTGAGATTTTTAGTCAGTTTTAAAGATAGAGTGAAGATACTGGTATCATATGAAAGTAGAAAGTCTTGCGAAATTACGCTAAATTTGTCTGTCATGGCCATTTTCAAGATATGTGAATGAAAATGGGATCTATGGGTACCCACGAGTCTCTAAATGCAGTAACTGTGATTGTTTCTGGACAATATCTGTCATTGTTTTGTGTTGTTAATTGATTTCCAATAATAAATATATACATACATTTGCATAAAGCAGCATATTTGCCCACTCCATGTTGATATGAGCATTAAATACTTGCCAAATCTTCCTATAAGGTACATTTTGAACAGAAATGCATGATTAATTTGCGATTAATCAACTATTTTAATCAATTGACAGCCCTAAGAAAAAAAATAGTAGAAAAATAAATTGACTGATTGATTTTTGGTGGAGTTTTACAACAATTTGTCTCAGTAGGATGTAGGTTAGCAAACAATAGATATGTCTTTTGACATGAAATATTTGTTTTTTTGTAAAAGCAACCCTGATGTGAGCTAAAGGAACAAACTGTTCTCCGAGGTACACAGGAATGAGGCACAGCTGCATGTTGCTGTTGACTGTACATTACATACAGTGTGTAACATATTGTACAACTGCTTTGTTGTTCACACAGTAGATAAGAATAGAAAAGATCAGACAATGGTCCCTTGGGCGTGTTTGTTCTATGAACCATCCACCAACCCTTGTTTGGGAACAGAGACGTTAATACATCCACCACGGTACAGTCTTACAGCATACAGCCCATGGGTGTATTTGAAGATAATAAAAGTGATGAATTCAACTCTGAATCGACCGAAAAACCTCCAACACGGGCAGACTAGAGCCGACGGTGCAGGACACACTGCAAAAACTAGGCTGACAGACACTCGCCAATGGCCCCAAACTGTCCGATGCCCGACTGTCGGCTTGGTGTGTCGGATTCTTTAGGTTTAGAATAAGATCGACTTGGTTAGTCTTAGGCAACAAAACTACTTAGTTAGGCTTAGGAAAGGATCGCGGTTTGGGTTAAAATAACTCTGGAAGTGCTGTAACTTAAGCCCAGAAGTTACGTGACAAATAAATCAACTTTGACTTCTGGTTTCACATGGGACACGAACACCGGTGTCCTGGGCGAAAGTCCTGTGTTTTCGCCGCTCTTTATACTTCCCGGTTCACAATTTTCTGGATTACATATGAATTGATTTTGGCTGTCTGTACTGACTGTAATGCAAATGCATCTGCGTGAATATGCGGCGTTCAGAGCTAGTGACGTAAAATAAAAAATGAGAGAGACTTCTTTCTGGTGGGCAGGAGGGGAGGTGGATGGGTCCAACAAACACAGGACTTTCAACCAGGAGACCGACGTTCATATCCCAGCCATCCTCTTTCTTTTAGTGTTGAGTTATTTTGAAGTTAGTGACTTGTGTTTACTTATGGTACATATTTCACTTAGTTTGCATATTCTTATTTTAAGCCAATCATGACGTTTTTCCAGAACCTAAATAAGGAATTTTATTGCCTAAACATAACCGTGACTGTTTCACGGTAACGTCATGGCGTATAAATGACACGCGAAAAGCCTAAAATGCCTCATCATGCAACACAATGTCACGTTTTGCCTCGCTGAGGCGTGAATATTACACTTGTTTATTTAAAGGGACTATTTGTAACTTTCAGAAATGCTTGTTAACAGCGACACCTGTGGCCGTGAAATCAACAAAAGTCAGCGTCGAGCTCGCGCTTGCTCGCTCTAAATAGACATGGACGAGCATTGCTCAAAACAGTGAGGCGACACACGTCAGATAAAACCACAATATCACTCTATATTTCACCTGCTTGGCAGTAATGTTAGCTGACCAGACAAACCAGACTCTCCATGAATCACTGCTGATACTGTGTTTGCTTCTCCTGCCTCAGCGCAGGCTCAGGCAGCGGGGCTACTCAACGAGTTACGTTATCGCCTCCCAACCGCAGCCGGCAGCCGCAGGGAGACACCGGCACCCGGTCGGTAACGAGACGACAACGTAATACGTGGAGGAGCCCGGTCACTTCACAAGACACGGGAAACCTCTGTTGGTCTGGAGGAGCTGCAGCATTTATTTCTGCACAAACGTCCCCTGTACATTCACTAGATATTCTCAGAGCTAAACTAACTCTTCTGCAGTGTGGAGTGAGCGCGCGTTCACGTCTAGAGGTGGAGCGAGACAGTGAGGATGCGCGTGCAGTCTGAGTGAAGGAGAGCAGGCAGCGGAGACGAGGCTCCGGCCACACGCGAGCGCGCATATGCGAACGCGCATGTGTGGCGACCCACTACATTTATACACTTAAAAAGTTACAAACAGTCCCTTTAAGTTAACTAAAACCACTCACTTAAGTTGAGGCAACAAAACCATTTAGTAAGGTTTAGGAAAAACGTCATGGTTGGGCTTGAAATAAGTACACAAACTAAGTAAAATACGTACGGAAACAATGTTACATCAGTTCGGAAAGCACAAAACCACAAAACATGTGACAGACTTCACTAACGTAACCTGCAAAACAAAACACCTCTCGGACACCTCGTCTCATAGTTGAAGTATTGTTTGTTGTACCCATCCACCTCACCTCCCGCCCACCATAAGTGGTCTTTATCCATCTTTTATTTTATGTCATTACATTTCAGTCAGTACAACAAGTAATCAAATGGCGTCCTCATCACATGTTTTTGCGTTACACATCAACCCTGTCATTCACATGTCTTTCCGCGTGTCTCCGGGCTGTATCGTGACATGCAGAATGTCCTTCAAGTTTCGTGCTGCTGTATTTACGCCTTCCCATTATACCGGGTTGGGTGAACGCATTGTACCGTCAAGTTATTGTATAGACGTAATGAAGCATACCAAGCTAAATGACTGAGAGCGGAAAATATAGGTTATGGAAGGATCACTTAACCAGCCAATCAAAAGCTGTGACAACAGTCAAAGTGAAATGTGCTATGTTAAATACATCTTTGTGTTTCAGGCAGGTCATCATCAGACTGCAGTTAACATGTCTGTCTTTAACCCAACTGAAACTGTCATGTTTTTTTTGAACTCCCCCAGTGTGCACAGTGTGACCTTCAAGGACACTCCCTTTCTCTAAAGCTTAAATTTTCATACCACAATATGAAAAACAACTTTTGTTGACTTGACAGTCAACTTTCCACAGTGAGAAGGAACCAAGCAGGTTTTGAATGGGAAGAAGATTGATTTTGTGACCATCGTTTCCGGGTGAGACGGGTCAGTATGTAAAGAGACGGTCCAACTCAGAAAAACAGCAGCACTTTGTTCAAATGTTTTTAGATCTTTATGGCCAGCGACATCTTGAAGCGCTGCAAGTGACAACTCTCGTCTCTCAATGGCAAAGGCAAGTAGCACAACATTGTTCAACACAGTCAGTCACAGTGAAGTAGTCACAAAATTGTATCTACTTGATTCGTGTACATGTACACGAATTTCCCTTTTTCGCGTGAAGCTCAGCACGACGTTCAATAACGTATTTTTGTGCGTTTTCCTACGAATGTCCAGTAACATGTGACGCATGTGTCAAGTTCCACTTCAGTCTTTTCAAACTAACACTAGTAAGGTTTAGGAATAGATCGACTTGGTTAGGATTAGGCAACAAAACTGCTATTTCAACTGTTTACCCATTATTTTTAGCTAACTTTTAGCTAACTATTTCAACTGTTCATCCATTACTTTTCGCTAACGTTGAACCTGAAGTGTCTTACTTCACCCATAAAGCATTGCATGACAGGTTATCTAAGTCAGTCTTGCATTATTCACTCACAGGGAAGCTTCAACAGGTAAATTTAAGTGTCTACAGCAAGTCTAACTTCATGTTATATTTAAGACAAAGACTAGGTCTATTTTCATGCAAGGCCCTGGTTTTGTCTTGTTGAAACAGCTAAGGACCGTCCCCAAACTGTTGCCGGAAAGCTGTAAGAACACGCAGCTTGGGGTGTATTTTGTTTATTTTAGGTGTCTATAACTTGTTAATCTCAGTTTTAAATTGAAGGAGCAAACAGGAAAACAGGAACTTGCAAATAAAACGACCCATCAACTCTCCACCAGTTTAGCAGTGAAGCTGAGAAAGAAGCGTCTTGAGTTACTTATCAGCTTTCTGGCTCAGCAGGTTACAGCAGTGATTGACATGTAAAAAGAAGAAATAGAATGTGTATAATTATCTCCCTAGTACAGTACATCCTAAATGATTGGACTGTAAATAGCATGTGAAAACATGTTGCGTGTGTGTTTGACACGAGGGTGCAATTGTGTAACTGACAGCCCTACTTCAAACACAACACAATAAATGAAGTGTGCAAAAAATTGTAAGAATGAAATATAGTTTCAGTCACTAAAAGTAAATTATTATTTCAGGAGTTTGTTTGTTTTGATTAATATTTAATTCTAGAAACAACTTAATTGATTCCAGTCAGATGTTTTAGAGGACGACTCAATATGTCTGAATGGTCTTTCATGCTTTTAGGTTGTAGAAAGTCCTCTTTACATATGGATACTATTTTGTTTTGTACATGGAGAACAAAACGCTGTACGATGCTTGGCATGTAACATGGAATAAAATGTTCATTTGATTATTTATACAACAGATAAAGATTTTTGGATGAAAGTGCACTTATGCGGTACGGGGACGCAACCTACATCTTATCAGGCTGTTGCTTCACACTTCAGACTTGTTAGTAGTGTTGTGTTGAGACTGGTGTCTGTTTCAGAAAGTAAGATTAGTGAACACTCTGAGTTTATTAACCCTGAGATGAGGGAAACTCTTGAATTTTCATTTCCAGAAAGAGAGGTAACTTAAACTCTTTATACTATGAATTTGACCGTACATGATTTTCTTCTGAATAATTTATTTTTCTTTTCCTGACATCATTCCATTGAATTACATTTTGTATCATATGTGCACCACAAAGAAAGAAGCCATAGCCGAAGTAATTAGTACATTTATTATACCTCTGCGACAACGTAGTCGGTTCCGTCCTGCCGTCCACGTGTCACACTTTCGTTTCCAGAGCAGAACTCAGAAACTATTGAACTTAGGACCTTCAAATATGGTATGCTGGTTGACATCGTGGTCTAGTTGTGCCTTTTGGGGGTTTAAAGTCCAGGGTGTCCATTAGTTAATTAGTTAATTAGTAAATGCCCATTAATTCCATTAGTTCCAAATAGGCAAAACCTTTGGCTCTACTTTAGTCGGGGGTTGAGCGGTGAGCGGGGTATGTGAGCCATGCTCACTTTTGCCTTGTATTTACTGTATATACCGTAGTGCTATCTTCATGAAGATAATACTTAATGGCCCCAAAGGTTTGGCTGGAATTCAAACATATCTCTGTTTCTGTCTGCAGTTACATTTATATAAGAGTTACGCTGCTGTTAAGAACATTGGAATCTGTGTCGCTAGAGAGAGAGAGAGAGAGAGAGGCTGGAAACGTTTCATGGAAACAAAAAATAATCATTCACTGTTATTCATACTGTTTTTTTTTTTTTTTTGTTGCTAATTTTGCTTCAACTTCAGTTAAGTCTTATAGCGCGGGTTCAGGTTTCAGTTAAATCCAGTTAAGGATTTGATTCAGAAGAATAAATTGTGAATGTTAGTTACCTACATTTATATTAAACTACCAAATAACACACTGTAAACACACTGTCTTTGTGTCCGCCATAAATCAACAAAAATAATTATAAATCATCAATAGAAATGTAGCCTAAATGTATGTATTATTAATGCACTAAAATTGCATTTAATTGTATTGAACTTAGACCAGGATTAGACTGTATTTTCTTCAAACTAGGGTTGTCAATCGATTGAAATATCTAATCGGGATTAATCGCTTGGTTGTCCATAGTTCAAAATGTTCCTTAAAGGGAGTATTTAATATTCTATTCAACATGGAAGTAGGCAAATATGCTGCTTTATGCAAATGTATGCATATATTTATTATTGGAAATCAATTAACAACAAAAACAATGACAGATATTGTCCAGAAACCCTCACAGGTACTGCATTTAGCATAAAACAATATGCTCCAATCATAACATGGCAAACTGCAGCCCAACAGACAACAACAGCTGTCAGTGTGTCAGTGTGCTGACTTGACTATGACTTGCCCCAAACTGCATGTGATTATCATAAAGTGGGCATGTCTGTAAAGGGGAGACTCGTGGGTACCCAGAGAACCCATTTACATTCACTGATCTGGAAGGTCAGAGGTCAAGGGACCCCTTTGAAAATGGCTATGCACGTTTTTCCTCGTAAAAATGTTGTGTTAGTTTGCAGCGTTATTTAGCCTCCTCCGCGACAAGCTAGTATTAGTATAGTATATGGTTTCATACGATACCAGTATCTTCCCTTTAGCTTTAAAACTGAGCCGGTTACAACCTAAAAAACGCAAGTTGCGTTAAGGGGTTATTATTGCGTTAACTGACAGCCCTACTTCAAACACAACACAATAAATGAAGTGTGCAAAAAATTGTAAGAATGAAATATAGTTTCAGTCACTAAAAGTAAATTATTATTTCAGGAGTTTGTTTGTTTTGATTAATATTTAATTCTAGAAACAACTTAATTGATTCCAGTCAGATGTTTCAGAGGACGACTCTATATGTCTGAATGGTCTTTCATGCTTTTAGGTTGTAGAAAGTCCTCTTTACATATGGATGCTGGAGAACAAAACGCTGTACGATGCTTCAACCAGACTGACGATTGAAAGGTATGTTATAATGTGTTTAGATTTAAACAGAAACAGGATCCTGATTCAGTGTCAGTGCACGATAATACATCCTAATCTATTAATGGATTATATTTTGTCTTTAATAATTAGTATCTGCAAAGTAAATAAAGCTGTCAGATAAATGTAGTACAGTGAAAAGTAAAAGACATTTGGTTTTAGTAAATGCCAGTGGTGGAAATTAACTAAGTACATTTACTCAAGTACTTGTACTTTACATGAGTATTTCCATTTTATGTTACTTTATACTTCTACTCCACTACATTTCAGAGGGAAATATTGTACTTTATGCTCCACTACATTTATTAATGACAACTTTAGTTACTTTGCAGATTATTAATACAAAATATGATCAACAAATACATTTAATTATTATAGATTATATATGATAAAACTTTATTGATCCTCAGGGAGAAATTCACAAGCAGCAGTATTTAAAGTAATTCAAATTATCTCCACCGTTACCAGCTGCAACATTAAAGTGATGAACAAATTAATACATCAATAATTATGTTCCAATAATATTATATGATTCTGAAATGGGTCATTCTGCACAATGAGTACCTTTAATTATAATTATATTATATATATACCGCAGGTAATTGCCACTCTGCTCTCGTGCTTGCATGTTAATGGTATGTAAGTACATGTGATGAGATGTGACTGGAGTGATGGGTGTGTCCAGGGCTGCTCTGGGGTGGAGTTTTGTGTCCTAGTTACATGTAACTCAAGTACAGTATGTACGTGATGCCTGTGTTTCAGGTTTATTCAGTAATGCAACAATCCTAAAATCTGCTGTGCTACATACGCTAACACTTCATTTTTACAGGTCTGCAAATGTCATGGTAATTAGGTGATAATCAGCAAGTAACCTATTTGAAATTTCTTTGGAATTACTGCCAAATTACCCCAATATTTACCTCAAAATTGAGCAAAAATGACTTTATTATAAACAATATTTAAAAATTATATTCTGCTATAGCTGGTAATTTAGTTAATACATTTCCAGGAAAAGAATACAAAGTTAATTGATATGCTTTATTTCCATGTCTGTTGATAAATAGATGATAATTAGCAAATAACTTCATTCAATCATGACATTAGCTACCAGGTTACATTTGTGTAGACAATGAGTCACACAATGGTGAGGTTTGTTTTGGTTTTCCACCTCCGGTGAAGAGCAGCCGCTTCTCAAGCCTAAGGGCCCTATTTTTGACCATTATATGCTATTTTAGAATATAATTATTAAATAATGTTTATAATAAAGTCATTTTTGATAAATCTTGAGGTACATATTGGGGTAATTTGGCAGTAATTCCAAAGAAATTTCAAATAAGTTACTTATTAATTATCACCAAATTACCATGACATTTGTGTTACCCAACATTGTTGATTCGTCTCTGTTTTCCAGACACCTGTACCTGCACCCGCCTGTGTCTACCCGCCTGTCTACCTGCACCTACCTGTAAGCTGATTTTCTTCAACTAATCACTGAAATTGACTGAAATTCTTCATTTCTACCTGGACTATCTGCATTTGAGTCCTTCCCCTGTTGCCCCGCACACACCAGCCGTCATTCTTTAAAGTTATTACCAAACAAATAATAATAATAATAAACTTTATTTGTATAGCACTTCTCCAAACATAGTTACAAAAGTGCTATACATAAGAAACATGAAAACATGTTGAACATAAGAATTAATAAAACAGTGTGTACAAAAAGTCAGCAATAAAAAGTTAAAATAATAATAAAGTTAATAATAATGAAAATGATAATAATGAAATTAAAACAAGGGATTGCTTTAAAAAGGTAAATGGCCGTATACGATGCAGTTTATCTTTTGAAAACTAAATTCACACACATCAATGAGAAAAATTGCAATTATACTTCTTCTCTTATCACATAAAAAGACTTTAACTAAACAATGTACTGCCCTGCTCTCTAGTGGCCTTAACCATGTATTGCACTTGACAATAGTTTATTGGAAAATCCACCCTAAAAAACTGAATTTATACTGGACTGTATTGACTTTTGTAAATATATTTGTGAGAAAAAGTCATACAAAATGAATAGTATAGTTATAGTTAAGTCAGTGCAGTACGTTATAAAAAAAGTCATATGTTGAAAAACGTCAAAAAAGTCATAGTATAATATGCCATAAAAAGTCATAAAAAAGTCATAGTATAGTATGTTTTTAAAAGTCCTAAAAAGTCCTAAAAATCATAGTATAGTACGTGAAAAAACATCAAAAAGTCAAAGTATAGTATGTTATTAAAAGTCATAAAAAGTCATAAATGTCATAGCAAAGTATGTGAAAAAACATCAAAAAGGTCATAGTGTAGTATGTCGAAAAATGTCAAAAAAGTCATAGTATAGTATGTCAAAAAACAGAAAAGTCAAAGTATAATATGTCATAAAAAGTCATAAAAAGTCATAATGTAGTATGTTATTAAAAGTCATAAAAAGTCATAGTGTAGTATGTCAAAAAACAAAAAAGTCATAGTATAGTATAATATTAAAAGTCCTAAAAATGTCAAAAAAGTCATAGTATAGTATGTCAAAAAACAGAAAAGTCAAAGTATAATATGTCATAAAAAGTCATAAAAAAGTCATAGTATAGTATGTTATTAAAAGTCATAGTGTAGTATGTCAAAAAACAAAAAGGTCATAGTATAATATGTCATAAAAAGTCCTAAAAAGTCCTAAAAGTTATACTATAGTATGTCAAAAAACATTAAAAAAGTCATAGTATAGTATGTTGAAAAAATTAAAACAAAATCATATTAAAGCAAAGAAACACATATAACACATATGTTACCTCACGCCCCAGATAGTGTAACTGAGTCCTTGTTTTTGTTTAATTCGTTTGTTAATTGTCTTTAATGAAACTATACAAACTACATCAAATACATCTCACTTAATCAAACACTTTATTTATCCGCAAAGGTCAATTGGTTGTGCAGCAGTGAGACACTAAAGACAAAAACACAAAAACACATGAACACACCTTCAAGATACAAAATAGACAATAGAAAATAAAGGATTTTAAAACTATTTGAAAACAAATTAAATTATAAATAAAAATGTAAAACCTTAATTTGGGGTCCTGGATGGGTATACTGTTTGTTCAAAAGAGTGAACCAATATCAATATTAACGGGGACATATCAGGCTTATTTCCAGGTTCATACTTGTATTTTTGGTTTCTACTAGAACATGTTTACATGATTTAATATTAAAAAAAACATGCTATTTTTCTCATAGTGTCTGTCTGAATATTCACCCTCTGTCTGAAACGCTCTGTTTTAGCGCCCGTCTCTTTAAGAAGCCCAGTCTGCTCTGATTGGCTTAAGAGAAAAATGTGACATAGGAAGGGGAGTCAAATCTGAATGGCTTGTTGCATCACATGCTTTCTGATCTAGGAAACTGACTGGGTTGTCTTATTTCACAGTTTGTGGGTTGGTAGGAACTCCAGATACCCAAATGTATAAACACAATATCACTGAAAAAGTGAGTTTTTCATGACATGTCCCCTTTAAGAGAAATAAGGCCTACTGTATATTTAATCACTCATTCAGCAGTTTTAGATTATGTTGCTGTGTAGATTTGCAGATAAATACTGAACTTAAACTAAACGATAAATAAAAAAGAAATATGCAAATGTTAATTGTTAAATGTATTTATGTAAAATTAGATTACATTTTAGGTTTTCAAAGAAAAAAACAAAACACATCCAGTCCACAAAAAAAGCCAGAAGCTCAGGTTTGGCTTTACAGATTTCAGTTCTTTTTAACTGGCTCAGGTGTGTTGGTCTCAGTCTGTGTTGAGAGCTGAAGTGAATCAGTGCTCTACAGTCACTATTTCTAACTCCCGTGTCCCTCGAATATGGAGGATGGAAACAGACAAAAATCAAAAATAGATCAATTAAAAAATAAATGACCCAATAAATAAATATGTAATTAAATGCAGCCAAAAAATTAATTAAAAATATATGTGGCCATTAATTAATTGATAAAATGTGACAATAAAGTTTTAATTTTTTAGTTATTATCTTTGTATTAATTCCCTTATTTATTTACGCTTTTTAAAAAAATGTCCCTTTCATTTATTCGTATTAATTTATTTAGTTTTACATTTATTATTGTTTATTTTATATTTATTTTTTAAATGTATATATCAATTAATGTGTTTATTTATGCCTGACTCTGTGATTGATTGACAGCCATCTCATTTGCATAATGAGGCAGAAATACATAAAGAAATGTAAAAAGAAAAGAATACAGAAATAAATTTTGAAATAAAGTTTGGGGAAATTAATAAGGGGTGAAATGCAAAGGGAAATTTAATGCATTATAAATGCATGAATGCATAAATAAATACATACGTTTACAAATAAATATAAAATAAATGCAAAAATAAATAAATATAAGTAAATGTTCAAATAAATAAATACATTTAAAAATAGATAAAAATATATACATAAATAAATAAAAGGGAAAATTAAACAGAGGCGTAAATAAATAAGGGAATTAATACAAAGATAAATAAATAAAGAAGCAAATTGAAACAGAAATATAAATTTCTCACATTTTATCAATTAATTAATGGATTTATTTTTAATATTATTTTTGCTGCATTTAATGACATATTTATTGAGTCATTTATTAATTTATTTATTAATTTATTTTTTATTTTGGCAGGTTCCATCCTCCATATTGGAAAACCCATACACATAAATATATAACATATATAACAGAGTTTTTAAAATGCATATTTTGACATTGTGATGTGGTGAAACATTTGAACTGAAGGTCCTTTCAGATGCAACGTGACAGTGGCCACCACTACTTTCTGAAATCCGTTAATTCCGCCACGCCACGCCAGCTTTTTCACTGCGTCGAGCAGCACGTTGTGATGTGCAGCGAGCGCAGCTCAAACCGCGTTGTGTCGTGAGCAGGTCTTCTCTGCTGGGAAACGACATTAGGTGTAGTTGTATTTTCGTCCGGGTGGAAACAGTAGGGAATAAACACGCTGTACAGCGCCAGAAACATGTTGAGGAAAGGAAAAGGAAAAAAAATGTGGAAAGAAGTCTCTAGGGAAAATTGCAAGGGTTGGCAAATATGCACACCTCGATGTGATCGCCTCAGTTTGGGAACCACAGGAGGCAACACTCACTCTTCAATCTGTGACAGATAAACTGAGGATGGTGAAAATCTCGAGTCCGTCCCGAGCTCACGCATTCGTCCGAACCCAAACGCAGGGTAGAGGGGTCCAGTGAATGTGGAGTGGAAGGTGTGGAGGTGGATCTGTTTGACCGAAGACACGATGGAAGGAAGACAGTAGAAGGACACAGAGCCAGCGGGCCAGTCCAGATACACCGCTACTCTGTTGGAGTCGGAGGGCGGGAGCGTGGCCACGTCTGTTGGTGCGTTATTGTGCCAGGCGGTGTAACTCTGAGCAGAGCAGAACAGACTCCAGGACTGATCGTTCCAACCGATACAGCAGTCGTCACCGTCTCCTCTCCTGTTGATCCCTCTGTACGTCACTCCGATATGAACCCTTCCTTTCCACTGGACCTCCCAGTAACAACGGCCAGTCAGACCGTCGCTACACAGCAGCTGTTTCCAGCCGTCGAATCTCTCCGGATGATCAGGATACGGCTGCTTCTCTTTCACTAACATGACTCGTCTGTGGTCGTCAGACAGTGAGAGGTTTCTGTCTGCTGTGTTTGGGTCCAGTGAAAGCTCACAGAAATCTGATGGAAGGAAATAAGACACAAAAACACAGCGTTAAGGTTGACTTGCAACCACTACTGCAGCTTCCATGTCAATAGAAAATGACGTTACACGGATACGTCCCTTGCTACTGATTGGTACGGGCAAATCTCAACAGAAACACAGTGACCGGCTGAACGAAGTGAAACGACATTGTATAATAATCAACCACTTTTAATGAGGGACTTCACAGCAGTCATTTTTCACAACCACGTCAGTGGGCTACCTCCAGATCTGAGACGTGAAGCCGATGCTGAAGTGCCTTAAACTTGCATTCTTTCTAACAGCCAGCAGGGGGCGACTCCTCTGGCTGCTAAAAGAAGTCTAATTGTATAGAAGTCTATGAGACAATGAGCCTACTTCTCTCTTGATTTATTACCTCAGTAAACATTGTAAACATGAGTTTATGGTCTTAATCTCTAGTTTCAAGTCTTCTTCAATACAGCATGATGTTCATTTAGTAAATTATGGTCCCATTTAGAGTCAAATGGACCATAAAGCAGGGGATGCTTTAGGGCGGGGCTACCTTGTGATTGACAGGTCGCTACCACGGCAAGTGTCAGAGCTGGTAGGCTTGTTATGTTACCTTTGGACAGAGCCAGTCTTCATGCTAAGCTAAGTTGTCTCCGAGGCTTATTGAAAGAGGCTGCAACACAGTTTTGAGCTATGTGGTATGACGCATGTGCAGTGCAATGGGGCTTCGGCCGTGCGTTACTATTGGATAAAATTTTGGTGACTGCTGATCAGATTTTACTGCGTATGTATTGTACCCCAAAGATATGACGCGATGATGAAGCTTGACATCTCCTCTTTTCACCGTCCTTGGCTGTCTCCTGGCTTTAGCTTCATATTTAGCGTACACACATGAGAGGGGTCGATCGTCTCATCTAAGTCTTGGCAAGACAACGAATAAGAGTATTTACCATAATGTTCAAATATTCCTTAATGCATAACCTTTTTTTATATGAGGATTTAGTCAATAATCAGATCACTAGCCATGTTTCCATCCACGTATTTTTATGCACATTTTGAAGTACGGCATTAGAAAAGCTGTATGGAAACAACTGAATTGCAAAAATAAGTTTTTACGCTCGCTTGATGTGGTTTTTGTCTTTGTCAAAAAAAGAGTTGATGCGCTAAATGGGTTATGGAAACAAATACATTTTGACGCAGCGAACGCTTAACTCACATAACTGATCAGCTGTTTCTGCTGTCGGCGTCTTCCAGGATATATATTTATATTGTATTTGTCTCAGACAACATGAAACGTAGCCAATACTAGCTGATATGAAAAAAAAAACAATTAAAACTTGTCCACTTATTTGCCAGTCGATGGAAACGCGGCTAATTTGCATTTCTTTTTTTTTTGCGACATTGTGCTTAAATTTCGCTTGACAACTGAATGGAAACACGTCTACTGAAACTAGAAACGTTTAACTTACACCTGAGAGGTGATGGGTTCAGTCGACACTTTCCACAATGATCCGTCCTGTGGAAGAGGTAGAGAATTGTGAATGACAGAGAAAGACACATGAACATACGAACACATATGCAACAGGCATAATGTATCTGTTCTATTATATAATCTACTCTACTTGAGAGTTTCCAGTTTCCAGCGTGGGTCATCCCGTCCAGCACGCAGCAGCGTCACTCCAGAGTCTCCTGGGTGGTTGAAGCTCAGGTCCAGCTCTCTCAGATGGGACGGGTTGGACTTCAGAGCTGAAGCCAGGAAAGTGCAGCCTTTCTCTGTGACCAGACAACCTGACAGCCTGCAAACACATTCACAAAGCTTCATGTTAGAATCACACCTTCATTAATCAGTCATTTAGATACTGCAAAGCTTCATCAACTGTTACATTGAGAGGTTCACTCACTTTTTACCAGGACAGTCAGTGTTCAACATCTGCATGACTGCAGACCCTGCAACAACCTGCCTGTCAATGGCATTGCTTCCTCTAACCCTCATTTTAGTAACCCAGTGATTAAGTCTGTGAGTTCACTTGGTCAAATTTTGCTCCATTGAATGCTCAACTCAATTGGTCAGAAATCTTTTGTGATATTTTTGACAACAATGAAATATTTTCTCATGCTACATGTTATTATTCTGGTTGTTTTTAAGAACAAACAGAAACTGACTTCTAAAAAGGTCACATAACTTTACTGATTAGGGATGTCACAATACCAGAATTTTAAAGGGACTCTATGTAAGAATCAGAAATTGCTTGTTAACAGCAACACCTGTGGCCGTTAAGTCAACGAAAGTCAGCGTCCTGTTGCTCGCGCTTGTGCTCGCTCTACATAGACATGAATGAGCATCGGTCAAAACAGTGAGGCGACACACGTCAGCTAAAACCACAATATCACTCTATATTTCAGCTGCTTGGCAGTAATGTTAGCTGACCAGACCAAGGTCTCTCCATGAATCAATCCTGATCCTAGTGTTAACTTTTCCAGCTTCAGCCTCTCGACCGTGGTCAGAAGGAACAGGGGAGATGCCGGAGTTTTGGTTGGAGACGATAATGTAACTCTTCTGCAGTGTGTAGTGTGCGTGCATGCACGTGAGAGGTGGAGCAGTGAGAACGAGCGCGGTGTTTGAGTGAAGGCAAGCAGGCAGGCAGCGGAGCAGAGTACAGCAGAGACTCCGGCACTAGAGACCAGGGCTACGGTCTCCCCTGTGTCTTCTGACCGCGGTCGGGGGGCTGAAGCAGGAAGAGTTGACACTGTTTTGCAAGACGGGCTTCACTAGATAGAACTTTGCGGTTTTGGTGCTTCCGTGTAGTTTGTGTTGGAACAGCGTAGCCACATGCGAGCGCGCATGGGACACCGACCCGCAATGATTTATACGAGTAAGAAGTTACAGACAGTCCCTTTAAACACCTGGATTTATTCAAGTTTCTCACCAACATTTATACCTACATTTTACAAGAATACATTTTAACTCATCATGACAAAAGTTAGAATTTACCTTTGCCTAATTACATATTTTTACTGAATAGAGCCTGAACGCATCATAATGTTGTTAGCTGTTAGCAGCGACTAGGCAGCACAGTCCTGCACGGAGCTAACAGCAAACGTTAACTAGCTCTCGTCCTGCTGATTTCCAAACAGATTTGTTGTTCACAATGAGGCATTATCAAAAGGAAAAAATAGGGTGCATCTCCTGAAAATGAGTTTACGGCGTCCCAAACACATTTTCTATCGTGCCCGGATAGACGGGACGCCGTTAGTCTTGAACCCTGACGGTACCTATGATATCTGCGTTGCTGTAGAAAAACAAGTATTGTCACGTTTTTAGAATTTTGGCATCGACTTGGTACCGAAGTATTGGTTCTTGTGACATTCTTTGCTGGTGAATAATGTGAATGGTTATAAATGGTTATAATTAATCTATTTTGTTAATCTGTTGAATGAATACTGACCTGAGAATCTCCAGTCTACAGTGTGGACTCTTGAGTCCAGCTGAGAGCAGCATGACTCCCGCATCCTGCAGGTCGTTGTTACTCAGGTCCAGCTCTCTCAGACTAGAGGTCTTGGAGCTGAAAACTGAAACCAGAGCTTCACAGCTTTTCTGTGAGAGTTTACAACCACTCACCCTGAAGAAGACAAAGTTTGAATATGAATGTTAGCCTTTACAGAAATGATCATATTGAACATATTTCATGCTTCCATGTATCTGTACAACCTACAGCGCTGTTTTGGATGCTTTGACCACTGGCAGCAGCTTCAGGAAACCCTCCTCTGAAGCAGAGAATTTCCTCAGCTCAAGCACATCCAGATCTTTTTGTGATGACAACAAGATGAAGACGAGCGCCGACCACTGAGAAGGAGAGAGTTTGCTTCCAAAGAAACTTCCTGACGTCAGGTACTGTTGGATCTCCTCCACTAGAGAACGATCATTCAGCTCATTCAGACAGTGGAACAGATTGATGCTCCTCTCTGGAGAAGGATCGTCCCTGATCTTCTTCTTGATGTGCTGCACTAGCGTCTCTTTGACGTCTTGCTTACTTCCTGTCGTTTTCAACAGGCCTCGTAGGAGAGTCTGATTGGTCTCCAGTGAAAGGCCAAGGAGGAAGCGGACAAACAAGTCCAGGTGTCCATTTGGACTCTCTAAAGCCTTGTCCACTGCATTCTGGTAGAAGTGATTAAAGTTAAATTCACGCTGTAACCGCACTGAGTTGAACTGCCTTTGTCTTCTCAGGAGATCGATGCCGGTGTTGATGAACGTCAGGAAGACATGAAGTGCAGCCAGAAACTCCTGAACGCTCAGATGGACAAAGCAGAACGCCCTGTCTCGGTTCAGCTCATCTCTGAAGATCTCTGAGAATAGTCCCGAGTGGACGGCGGCAGCTTGTATGTCAATGCCGCACTCTTTCAGGTCTGCTTCATAGAAGATCAGGTTTCCTTTCTCCAGCTGCTCAAAGGCCAGTTTTCCCAGAGTGAGAATGGTCTTCTTGGCCTCTTCGTTCCAGACCGGACCCGCCGCATTGCTGTGATACTTTACATTCCCTTGTTTGGTCTGAACCACCAGGAAGTGGATATACATCTCAGTCAGGGTCTTGGGCAGCTCCGCTCTCTCTCTGAGTTTCAAAACATGGTCCAGGACTGTGGCAGTGATCCAGCAGAACACCGGGATGTGGCACATGATGTGGAGGCTTTGCGACGCCTCAATGTGGGAGATGATTCTGTCGGCATGTTCCTCGTCTCCGAATCTCCTCCTGAAGTACTCCTCCTTCTGCGGGTCACTGAACCCTCTCACCTCTGTCACCATGTCGATGCATTCAGGAAGGATCTGATTGGCCGCTGCGGGTCGTGTTGTTATCCAGATGTGAGCAGAGGGAAGCAGTTTACCTCGAATGAGGTTCGTCAGCAGCATTTCCACTGAAGTCGACTCTGTGACGTCAGTCAGGATCTCGTTGTTGTGGAAGTCCAGATGAAGTCGACACTCGTCCAGGCCGTCAAAGATGAACACAACCCGGAACTTTTCAAACCTGCAGATTCCTGCTTCTTTGGTTTCACTAAAGACGTGATGAACAAGTTCCACCAAACTGTACTTTTTTGCTTTCAGCAAATTGAGCTCTCGGAAAGTGAATGGAAAGACAAACTGTACGTCGTGGTTGGCTTTGTCTTCAGCCCAGTCCAGGATGTACTTCTGCGTTAACACGGTTTTCCCGACACCCGCCACTCCCTTTGTCACCAGAGTTCGGACTGGTCCGTCTCTTCCAGGTAAAGGTTTGAATATATCCTCACAGCCGATTGTTGTTTCTGAACTTGCCGGTTTTCGGAATGCTGTTTCTATCTGTCTGACCTCATGTTGATCGTTGACCTCTCCGCTCTCTCCCTCTGTGACGTACAGTTCTGTGTAGATCTGGTTCAGAAGTGTCGGGTTTCCTGCTTTGGCAATTCCTTCAAACAAACACTGAAACTTGTCCTTCAGTTTAGACTTTAGTTTACGTTGGCAAATCGCAGCAAGAGTTTCTGAGGAAGTAACAGATGACATCAGTCAATAGATGTTGCAGTATATATGTGAAATATAACTGTATCCTGCAAAATTACTTTCCCACACCAGGGCCGTCAATCGATTAAAATACTTAATCGCACATTTTTTTATCAGTTCAATAATCAAAATGTACCTTAAAGGGAGATTTGTCAAGTATTTAATACTCTTATCAACATATGAGGGGACAAATATGCTCCTTTATGCAAATGTATATATGCATTACTGGAAATCAATTAACAACACAAAACAATGACAAATATTGTCGAAATTTAGCGCAAGTTTGGAGTGATGCTAGTATGACATGGTTGGTACCAATGGATTCATAGGAGCCCGCTACAACCTCTGAAAGATTGATTGCATTAATGCATTAAAGAAATTAGTGGTGTTAAAACAAATTTGCGTTAACGCATTATTATCGCGTTAACTTTGACAGCCCTATCCCATACAACTAAACAGAATTCTCAATTACGTTTTGAGGGATATGTAATACTTCCCAGATTACGGTTGCATTTTTAAACAGTTTTAAACATGTGTTTAACGCTGTAAGTCGAAACAAAACAAAAAACACAACAACACTACTTCCTAAGGTTGAGGCATAGACTGTATATAAAGATGTACGGAAGAGAAGCCAAAATATCCCGGATACAGGAGCTGCCATCTTGAGGTTTTGACGTCATCTGGAGCCAGAGTATGCGCAGTAGTGATCGGGCGGTGGGGCCGCGGTATCGAGGTCACCCGCCCGAACAATTGCAAGCCGAGCACGGCCGCAGGTCGTCAGTGAGAGAGACTCGCATCTGTCAATCATGACGTTTCACCTCCTTTATATAGCATCAAATACCTAATTAAAACCAAACTTATAACATCAGGGTGATAAGAACAACCTAAAATGAGAGAGACCATCTTTGGTAAAAATATATTTAGCGTGTACCGTGACTTTTTAGTTTGGCCCATGCCGCATCTGGATGGCCACCAGGGGCTATCCAGATGATCCATCTTTATATAACTTTTTAAAAATCAGATTTGCCCCAATCTTGCGTACTGCTGCTTTAATTAACGGTTGTACTACGTCGCCGCAAACGATCATTACAAACGTATTAGTTGGGGGTTTAGTAAGGGATGACACATTTTGACGAATGCATACATTTTTCGACGCTCCGGTTCTGCTAATCAAAACAACCTTAATTTAAAATAATGATGCTTAATAAAACATACTTTATTCAGGAATCCAATCCCACTTCATGTTTTGTGGGTTCAAATCTGGAGTTCATAGATCTAATAGAAAAATTCCACATTTTTAGAAGTGGTATGTAATTAATAAAAGCATCTTACTGCTCTGCAGAGAGTCAGCCAGCTGCTCCTGCTTCATGTTCCTCAGGAAGTTCAACGTGAGCTTCAGAAATGCGTTGATGTTGCTGCTCCTCTGCTCGTCTTTTTCTTGACCACCTGCGACTTCATCGTCTTCTTCCAGCCCGTCAAAGCCTTCGGAACTTTCTAGAACTTTCTTGAACTTCTTCAGCTCGTTCTTCACAAAAGTCACAATGTTGTCTTCAAGAAGCTGGAAGAGTAAAGTGTATGATTTATTCACAATGATGGAAACAAAGGTACACTTTATAATAACCATCAGTTATAAATGGTAAATTGATTAATTAAACTTAGTTAACGGTTCTTTTTTCTGTTAACAAACAATGAAATGATAATTAATAATGTTTACTAATTGTTAGTAATGCTATCATTTCAGTTATTTTATCATTAGTTTGTGTAATATGAAATAATTACTTATAAATTATATATTGTATCGTAGCTGATAAGAGACAGTAACAATTACATTCTGATTACAAAAAAAGACAGTTAAGTATTTATTAACAGTTTATTGTTGCACACATTATAACATTTGATATACTATATTAAGTATTTGTTAATAATTACCAAATGATTTGTAAAACTTTAAGAAATTGTTTGTGAAACATCTATAAACATTACATAGATAGATGGACCAGAAAGCGATTATTAACCATAAGTATTAACTCTCTATCTAATTAATGTTAATAGATGCTTTACAATATATTTATTACCCATTTAACAAAACATTATAATCATCAGTTGCAACTTTATAATATTCATCCAAAGACGGTTTACGAAACAATTATTAACCATTAACAAAGTCTTACAAATATTTATCTATGTAATGTTTATAGATGTTTTACGAACAATTTCTTACAGATTTACAAATAATTTCGTCATCATTGTTAAATACTTATATAGATATACAGTATATAGTATGTAAATTGTTATAATGTGTGCAACAATAAACTGTTACGTGACAAATAAGTCAATGTTGCCTTCTGGTCTCACACGGAGCACCAACAGCGATCTCCTGGGTGAAAGTCTGGTGTTATTAGACCCACCCGTCCAACCCGACCTCCTCCCAATGCAGACTTTATCGCTCTTTATATTACATCACCTGTCCTGGCTCACGATTACATGGATTACACACGAATTATAGTGCATTACTTTTCGTAGGTATAGCTATGAACGGTGCATGAAAGCAGCTTGAAGATGCGTCACATTGGAACATAATCCACTTGGAGCTCAGCCAATGGATGAACAGTCATTGTTTGATCTAACAGGTTTTGAATGCACGGGACTTTCCTGACGGTAACTTAAGAAGGCTTTGGGTGGCAGACGGTGCCAAAACAAGATAAACACAGGAAGTGCAGCTGCTTTTGAATTTGTACTTGGATTTGTGTTTAAAACAGCAGACAGAAATCACAGCATTCGTTTTCACTCATATACATTCAAATTCAGAACACAAAGATTCAATGTTTGCACCATATGAAGTAAAAAGTGCTGTTGTACTTATATTACCATAAAAATGGAGTCCAGGTTCTGTCGATGCTTCGGTGCAGGTCGATCACTGAGAACGTCTGACCTCTTCCGGTGAGCTCTGTAGACCCAGAAGACATGAGGTCATATACACAAACCTACACACACACTGATGGTATACAGTATGTCCACAGCCTCCATCCTTTCCACGCTTCCCATTCATTGTCTATGTGAACAGCTGTGCAATGGATTCTGGTAGTGTGGCGGCACGATTCGAGAGACGAGCCGTCAC
The DNA here is from genome assembly GCA_916701655.1 of Sebastiscus albofasciatus. Classification (NCBI taxonomy): domain Eukaryota; kingdom Metazoa; phylum Chordata; class Actinopteri; order Perciformes; family Sebastidae; genus Sebastiscus; species Sebastiscus albofasciatus. The sequence continues at coordinate 28,190 of CAKAOI010046928.1, forward strand.
GTTGGCTGCTCCTAATTTGCATAAAGTTGAGGCTAATTTTAAATCGGGGGCATCCAGCGCGACTCGCCGTCTCTGGAAACTCCCTAGAAACTTTTAAACTAACCGTCGTCGATCTAAAATAAAGATGGATTCAGTAACTACAGGGCTTATTTCTCACATTCAAACATTTTCAACACATTTCAGGACATTTTCAAAATCATTGATTTCAGTCCACCTGCACTGACAAACATTTATAGTCATTATAATCCCATCCATTATCTTCACCCACTCAGCCTCCGCAGGGGCAAATTCACATAAACATTGAGTTGTGAAAGGAAAGGAAGAATGTTGGCCGACCGCCAGGTACCTTCCAGTAACTGACGACAAAAACAATACAACGTTTTTCCATCACTTACTTCCTTGAAGTACCTGAGTTAAGGGGTTAAAATAACTACGTAAGTGGAATTACTTTAGTATGGAAATTACATGACAAATAAGTCAATGTTGCCTTCTGGTTTCACAGGGACACCAACAGCGATCTCCTGTGTGAAGGTCTGGTGTTTTTAGACGCATCGGTCCACCTCGACCTCTGTGTGGACGTTATCGCTCTCTATTAGGGCTGTCAAAGTTAATGTGTTCACACAAATTTGTTTAAACGCAACTTATTTCTTTAACGCATTAACAAAACTTGCAATTTTTAGGCTGTAGCGGGCTCAGCTTTAAAGCTAAAGTGAAGATAAAATCTAAATCTAGAAAGCCTAAGGGATCCATTTGTATACCATGTCATACTAGCTTGTCGAGCAATAGGCTAAATAACTCTCCAAACCAAAGAAAAACTGGCATGGCAACTTTCAAAGGGGTCCCTTGACCTCTGACCTCCAGATCAGTGAATGTAAATGGGTTCTCTGGGTACCCACGAGTCTCCCCTTTACAGACATGCCCTCTTTATGATAATCACATGCAGTTTTGGGGGACAAGTCATAGTCAAGTCAGCACACTGACACACTGACAGCTGTTGTTGCCTGTTGGGCTGCAGTTTGTTATGATTTGAGCATATTGTTTATGCTAAATGCAGTACCTGTGAGCTTTAAATTCTTACCTTGGCTCAATAATCGGCCCTTCATTCTTGAAATCAATAGGTACACTTATAGACCGGCCACTCTTCATGGACACACAGTCTGGAACATCTGGTCTCTCCTGCTTCACCGGGCTTCAACACAACATAAACATTCAACATTCAAACTCCAGGTTATGAATTGAACTTGAATTTCTGACTCTAATTTTAGTCAGTTAACTCACACAATAACAAAAATTCTTACATTTGATTATCAGATTGGCCTCCATCCTCCAACCCGATTGGCTCCCACGTAGATTGGCCACTCCTCACGGACACACAGCTGGGTCCAGGTGAGTCTGGTCTCTCCTGCTTCACTTGGCTTCAACACAAACATAAACATTCAAATTCAAGGTGATGAACTGAATTTAAAGTCCACCTCCGCTGAAAGATGTGTGTTTGTTTATTCACTTAGATGTTTGAGCTTCACTGTGCAGAATGATGCATGTGCACATTTTGAGACAAGGAGGCGGTTTTCACATTAATCTGCAGGGAAAGGTTTAAAGGTGCAATGTGTAAGATGAAGCTTCCTGCTCCAAAGACATAGGGGGCAGCATTTCACCTCCATACAGGGTCCTTTAATCTAAATTTACAGTCATCGGTTATCAAAAAAAGAGCCAACTATTATCTAACAACAGGGCAAGAAGACGCATAATTCAACCAAACTACTGAAACTCTGAGAGCCGGTCCAAATAACGGTGCTATCTTATAACCTTCATGTGTAGCTTCAAATGACAGTAATGTTAATGCCAGTCAGATGATCCACCATTATTGTCAGAGGGTCAAAAGCAGACCAAGTAAACCAAGAGTTGAGAAGGAGAATAATTCCAGTTTTAAGATCACGGTGATCAATGAGACAGACAGAGTCTAATTAAAATATAGCCTATGGTTTTATTTTTCACTTTTAGATAGTTAAGTTATGGTAGTTATACTGTATGTGTTACTGTTACTGGTGTAAGATCTGATATTCAAAATCTTTTTCAAAGTAGAAGTCTTGAAAAAAAGGGGGTGTCTCACAATCAAGGTCAATTTGGTAGCTATATTATGAGCAAGTTAAGAGGCTTGGTCAATCTTGTATGCACAAAGATAATACTGTTGAAGAATGCGACAGGGCGTGTTTTGCAAGTGCACTAAAAACATTTTTGCGGGCGCTTCTGCGGGCCCTGTCTGCAACACAACACATAGACGTCTTTGCCATAACGTCGACACTTGAACCTCTTCACATTCTGTTGATAACGTTAGAAAATGAAAATGAAAATTCTGGCCAGATCTTCCACATTGCACCTTTAAATCAGGAATAATACAGGTCAACTGCAATAAAATATTCATGCTTTAAATTCTTACCTTGGCTCAATAATCGGCCCTTCATTCTTGAACTCAATAGGTACACTTATAGACCAGCCACTCTTCATGGACGCACAGTCTGGAACATCTGGTCTCTCCTGCTTCACCGGGCTTCAACACAACATAAACATTCAACATACAAACTCCAGGTTATGAATTTAACACATTTTCGACTCTAATTCAAGTCATTAAAGTCACGCAATAACAAACTTGTGTGTTTTAAATTCTTACATTTGATTATCAGATTGGCCTCCGTCCTCGAGCCCGATTGGCTCCCACATAGACCAGCCGCTCTTCGCGGACACACAGCCGGGTCCAGGCAAGTCTGGTCTGTCCTGGTTCACCTGGCTTCAATGCAACATTAACAGTACACGTTTAAATGTAAAGCTCTGAGAGGATGAACAGTCATTAACAGTCAGAGAAATGTTTATCTCACCTCTGATGATCTCTGGTCCGGCTGTCGCGTTGCTCAGAAGTAGAGAAGTCGTCGACCTCTCTCTTGTCAGACACATTCATGTTGGAGCGTATACACCTTTTACAGAAATCATGATGATCACCTCTATCACCAGTATGTCACATTAATTACAGTTAATTTGTGGGTAAAGATTCTTACCTGCCAAACTCACGTCCATAGGTTATCAAATTTTAAAAACACTGTAGAGAAGCATTAAAACAGAAATCCCTCCTCATTCTCTGTCTGTTCCTGCGTGTTTGTGTGCGTCTGATTTATTTATGTCACATCCTCCTTACTTAAGTTCCACATGCTCAAACCAGTCCAACCTGTTGCAGAGGCTAAATCTGTGCATGAAAAGTCACAGATCACCTGACGTAGTTCTATTGTGTCCCCAATAGATGGTGGTAATTAACATCATAACCTGCCTACCTTTGACCTTAAAGGCTCTGAAAACATACGTGATGCGAGTCCTTCAATGAAGACACAACTTCAAAAGATTATTTCTCTTTTTTAGTCTGTGCTCTTCTTACTGGTTTGAAGATGGGCTGGGCTTAGTTGGGAAAAGGTGATGCAAGATCTCTGTAAATCTTATCCAACCACACCCACACATTCCTC